>MU836601.1:0-26560 GCA_029204225.1 Diphasiastrum complanatum
TCAGAACGAGTGCCTTGAAATATGCAATGTTGTCCATTGTTTGTCTTCCGCAAGGTTTTTGGATGGGAGAGTGATGAGTTGTAATTGTAAATGAGAGGGGGGTTACTAAGGGGAGAAGCGAGGGGAGGAGTGGGAGTAGCACAGGGGATCGGAGAAGCAACGATAGAAGTGAGCTGATAAGAGGGACCTGGAGTGCCTTGGTAAGAGGGACTTGGAGTGGAGTGGCTTGGTAAGCGAGACCTGGAGTGCCTTGGTAAGAGGGACAATAATGTTGCAATGGACTCCCAAAAGGGGAAATGAAATATGGAGTGTGGGTCCATAAGAATGGAAGAGATGATGAGTGATTGTTGGAGTGCTAGGGAAAGGAGGAGTGACAAATGCTAGAGTGGCAGTATTAGCTGCCCTACGTGCTGCCTCATGAGTAAGGGTCTCTCAAAGTAGGGACGACTCCCTACGATGAGACTTGTTCATCAAGCAAGCTATAGGGGCCACATCAACAATATCCTCATCATCGTAACTTGCACGACAACCCACATCGAGGCAGCTCTTGTCACGTTTTCACAAGAATGTAGCTAGCAGTCTTAAGTTGGGGGGGGGGGGGGGGAACTCTACTCTCATGGTCAGGGCTAGCACCCTCGTGGAAAGGTCTAGAATGGATCTCTTGGGAGCCAAAGCTAGATCTAGAGTAATCAACTAGAGGCCTATAACTAGATGAACTCTCTCTCCGAGCCACACCTATCGCACCCTCAATTGCTCCATGACTATGTTGGCTTGTGACGAGGACAACCTATCGATGCACGAGACAAACTCGTCCTCTATCATTGAGCTAAAACAAAAAGAGCTGTGATTATGGGTAACACATGACTGGGAGATCTATATGTGTCATGACACATGATGGATGGAGGGCTAGATGTTGCATGCAAACAAATATGATAGTATAATTTAGAAAATGATGAATCTGACCTACAATATTTTCGTACTATTTAAAGGGAGTGTTAATATATTACAAACTAATTAATCTAATTACATCTAACACGAACTATTATGTATGTGCTACAGCTGAGTCGTCCTCATCTTGGCCATGGACATTGGACTCATGTGACTATGATGCATGAGATTGGGACTGAGATACCGACGTGCAATGAAGATGAATAAATTATTTGAGAAATGTGGTGATTGTGAGAGTCAAACCATATAAATGTAGTGAGGTTAAAATCTATTTTGAAGCCATACCTCAGAAGCAGCATCCCAATCAATTCTCACTCCTTATCTCTCTAATAATTTGAGTAATAATTGCATATTGTTAGCATATGCATATTTTTATTCCTCCTTCGTGGGAGACCACTTTACGACGAATTTTTGCATCAACTGAATTCAAACAAATAAACAAATGATTTAGGATATTACTACAAGAAGATTGGAAAGATAAAAATTGAATTTCATTAAAATCAAATTTAATTTATAGTTGGCAGACTTACGAAATGGCATGAAAAGACCCATGGTCACTGCTACCCAAGTGAGAAGGCCCTGTAGTCTCCAGTTCCTTTTTATCTGCCTCTCATTGTTGCTTGAAGCGATCGAAAATCTTCCTTGTGCACATGGGTTGGCCTAAATCTGCTAGTTTTCACCGCATCTAGGATTCCATCCATTTTTTTATCAAATTGCATATTAGTGGAGGCCCAACTGGAAACTCTCTATACAACTGGTCAACAACATGATTCTTGTCTTTGTCGTTTTGTTTTCGCCAATCCTTAAAAATGTTTTTTTTGAAGATGACATGCATGATCTGCCTCATGTGAGTGATGACACAGGCATTACAGTCATCCTCAATTATGCACCTCTCCATGTCTATGGCATAAGATGGCAAGACATCAACTGATAGAGAGGTGGCAAAAAGAGTTTCAAGAGGAGTGGCATTGGGCTGAGGGGAAGTGGATGGAACGAGGGAAGTGCCAACAATAGGAGAAGTAATTTGAGGAAGATTCTAAAGGGGAGAAAGGTTGGAGAGGAGTCTAAACGAGAGTGTAACCTACATGAGTCTGAATGGGAGAAAAAATGGGTGGAGTCACCTAGTAAGAGGGACCATGGTGCCATGGAATTAAAAAAGGCACATGCCCTACACACTACCTGTTGAGTAAGTGTTTTCGAAGTAAGAAATCTCTATGACAAGGACTGTTAGAGGGATGTGCTAGACTTGAGGTTGTGTGAGGTGCAACATCATCGTCGCAACCTCCACAACAAGAGCCGCTCTTCTCCCGAGAATGCAGGAAAGAGGCACTGTCATTATCATGCGGGGAGAGGGACTCATGCCAGAGAGACCCTTATGGGAAGGCTATAAAGACCACTAGGGAAAACCCCTAAGATGAGAATAGGAAAAACACAATAGGAGACATGTAAGAGCAAAACCTCCCAACCAAACCTAGATCAATCCTGGATCTAGCCCCCGAGCCATGCCATGTGAAGGCAAGAGAAGAAGAGAGCGACTGGTAACCTAAACCAAGTTGTCGATGGGAGAATCCCTACCCCAATATCTAGAGAGTAGATTCATGTGCATGAACCTATGCAATCCCCATGCAGGTCAGCTATAAATAGGTCACATCTCTTCATGCATTCCTTCTGCCTATATCCGTCACACGTATATGCATGACTCCATATGTCTCAATTAGAGTGTTTGGGTCCTCTCAAGGTTATTAGTCACAAACAAGCCTTGACATGGAATAAAACCTCAATGTGACCAATATTCTCAAACAACAAAGGGTTGGTCTACCATATTAGGACTATTCCATGTCCTTAGTTGAATATGGACGTAACATTCTCCCCCCCTTAAATAGGTCATGTCCTCCTAAGAACGAAAAAAAGAAGACATGAAATTATTCCTTTAGCTTTCAAGTCTTACTCAAGAATCATTATTCTTAGTCTTATCTTTTCATCTGAATAAATACTTAGAGACACAACAATTCATCAATTGCTTGACTCTACCCATAAGTACTAACTCAGACCCCAAAGATACACTAAGCTATAAAACTTACAAATGGGTTGATCTTCTCCGAATAAACATTTATCACCTTCATGTAATCTTAATTACATAAATCACTCGGTGAATCAACTCTTTATTTATGTGTTTATTGATCCTCTTCTTGGGAGGATCTGTTCACTGGTTTTTTATTCCTTTACTCTATGCTCACGGAATTGTTTTTCTGCCTGTTACTAGGCTCGTTTGGGCAGTCTCTTGAAGTTAACGTTCTGGTTTCATTACCCAATCAGGCAGAGTGTACTGGTAGTTCATTGTTGTATTTGTTTGCCTATCAGAGAACAACTCAAGGCAATCACTCTTGAACTGAAATCACATGCTCATCTACCAAACATGCAGATCATGCATTCAACCAAGAAATCAACATGCAGAGTGGTTGACATGGCAAGAGGCTGGTTGAAGAAGGAGTCTGATTTCCCAATGCTTGTGTTTCCCTTTCTGAAGGATCTTCGTCGTGACGGGGTACTTCTTCTGATTGAGTTTCTTTGGATTGCCCATCTGCCTTCTTAGCGTTGTCATTATCGTCTTTGGTTTTGTGACCTTGGCTATCGATCTTGTTGATGGTGTTGTTGGCAACGTGGCTGCTCCAGTGGATGCTTGCAAATCCACTCTCTCCCCCCCTCCAAAAAAAATCTGTTGGTGGGGATGTTGTTGCTGGTAAATGTTCATGCTCAAGATTGGATCGGCGTGTGGAACACGTAGTTGAAATACATTGAACATGTGATTCTAGACTAAAGATTGAACAAATTTTAACTAAATTTGTTTCAATCTTGATGTAGTTGACTCGAAGATGAATATGACGATGAGATACATGAATCAACTCTGAAGTGACAAATATTTTAAAGATTTGGGTACGCGCAAAGATCCTAAACTCTGTACAAGGTAATCTGAAGATGGATAGATGAATGAAAATCTGTTTTTGAGACGCTTTACCGAAGACTCTCGTGCAGTAGCTATTTCGCATGCAAAAATCAATCACACAAAAGGAATGAAGAGGAACAAGGAAATAAACAAACTGTACAAAGAGTGAGAACTGTATGGCACTTGTCAAACAAAATTTTCATTCATCAACATTGATAATTCACCTTGACTATTGCAATATCCCATTGGTCTTGTAGAGTAATGAGAAAAACTCTGATATGTCCTTGTCAAAAACAAGGCATAGTTGGTGACAGATACTAAATCCACCATTATTGTAAGATATGGTGTGAAATGCAAAGAACAAGAAGGTACTATTCCCATTAGTATCCTTCAAATAATGAGATTCATAAATGAATGTTTGTTAGATTTCCTATTTATTAGAGTGGTTTTGTGATATGCAGGTAGTGGAAATCTCATCAGAAAGTGAAAAGACATATAGATTTGAGATTGTAGGAGTGCAGTGAAAATATCAATTTCCTGGGAGGGTGCTCTTGTTTGGAAATAGGCGCAGATGACAGAATATCTGTTTCCTCTACGTTAGGCAATAACTCATTTCATATAACGTCGATGATCGATCTGGTAAATGTCATGGTAATGTAGAAGTTCTCATATAACGTCGATGATCGATCTGGTAAATGTCATGGTAATGTAGAAGTTAACTTCTCGATTGAATAGCACAGTTTAACTGTTGGTTGCTATGGTGCTCGTGTGGTGTTGTCGTGAGGATCCTATTATGATTCATAACTGATGTGGCGGGCAGGTAGGATCTTACTTGGTCGTTTTGGACAGTCTGTGAATTGTGTTTTCTGACACAGTCAGGACACTCGGCATGGTACCTTGATTGGACAATCAACCATGAAATGGACGATTTCACCACAAATGAAACATCTGTTGTTCAATGGCCCTTGCGTAATGGCATAGCTATCTTGTATGGCTAGTGGTTCTGGACTTTTTGGTGGATATTCGTGATAATGAGAGGAATGTCCAGATTGTGATGGTTGTTCTTCATATCGTTGGATGGCGTGTGCTTGGATAGACTGAGATGAAGGACAAGCATCAATAGGATGCATAGCTTGGTAGTGTGGCCATGATATTGGTTTTCGTCTATAAGGTACCTGTGTAGGGTTTGGCTGACCAGACATACTGCATTGGATAGACTTCAGGGTATATTGAAACTCATTGGTGAGTTTCTCCATTTGCAGTTGATGTTGCTAATTATGCAACTCCAGCTGTGATTTCCAAAGCTGATCTCGGGTGTCCTCGATCGGCTTCGACTCATGGATAGGAGCATGAGGTGCTTTCTGTTCCCTAGATTCATCAACATCTGATCCCTCATCTTCTTCTTTGATGGCATCAGACATAACTAAGTTTAGACTCATATATTCGTCATTGGATTTAAGTTCGCGTCTTATCCATCTTGGAGGGCCGACTAAAAACCAGATGATGAGCATCTATTCAGAGGGCTTTTCTTGTACTTGACTTTTGAGGCATTTGAATTGCTTGATATAGTCTCGTACACATTCATCTTTTGTCATCTTGATGACTCGATTTGACAAAAAGACTCTCTATCAAACGAAAGGGCTTAAAACGCTTGATAAAGGACTCTTTCAAAATTGACCAGTCTGTCTTATGTTCATGATCAAGATTAAAAAGCCAGTCACATGTTTTAGCGATCACGGTCATAAAAAACAATTGGACCATAGCGTCGAGAGATGTTTCGTCGTAAACGTCACACACATTCTCAAAGATTTGCAAGAATCTTTGGGGGTCCGAACTACTGTCAAACTTGGGTAGATCCAACTTGGTGTTCTCTTCTCAAAATGAGCTCCGGGAGTGGTAAAAGCTCCATTCAGGTGTGTTCTATTGTGTGATGCTTAAACACTATGAACATGGGCTTGTGTGCTCGTGAAGACTCGGCTCTATTAGGCTCTTGTTATGTGAATGGGTTTGTGGATGGTTCATGTATTTGGCACCGCATTCGGTAGAACCTATGAAGTCTGATTTGTTCATTTGTAGGGGACTTTATTTTGTATGGATAAGCTTCGGGGATTTTAGGATTAGTATGTTGGTCCATGGTGTATTGTCGTGTATTTGTTTTTTTTTTTTTGACAAGCTGACATTAGTCGAAAAAATCTTGGATTTTAAAACTGGGTGTGATCAAAAAACTTGAGACGAGATCAAAAAATGGAGTATATCGGAAAATAGTGTATCGAAAAAATGCTGGTGTATCAGAAAACCGATGACTCGAAAAAACTGTGACTCAAAAAACTGAGACTCGAAAAACTATGACTCAAAAAAGATGACTCGAAAAAACTATGACTCGAAAAACTGAGGACTCGAAAAAACTATGACTCAAAAAAAGTATAACTCGAAAAACTGTGACTTGAAAAACTATGACTTATAAAATTGGAACTCGAAAAAATGAGAATGCGAAAAAAATTGGTAACTCGAAAAAACTTTGACTCAAAAAATTGGAAGTAAAAAAAAATGAGAACTTGAAAAATCGTGGTGTCAAAAAATGGATGACTCGAAAATTGGATGGGCGAAAAATGGATGTTCGAACAAAGTGGATGTCCGAGAAATGGAGTCGGGGTCGGAAAACAGAAGTGGATTGGAAAGAAGAAAAAGAAAGAAAAATGTACACTAGGTCGAAAAAATTGTGAAGTGTCGGAAAATGGATGATATCGAAAATTTTAATAAAGTATCAAAAAATTAACGAAGGCTCAAAAAAATAGTGAGGTATTGAAAATTACCAAGTATCGAAAAAATTAACGAAGGCTCAAAAAATTAAGGAAGTATCGAAAAATAAAAAAAAAATTGTGGTTTTTTGAGTCAGTGGAGATTGCTCGCAACTGAGACTCGGTCGACATGGAGTGGATGCGACGCGGTCTAGATTTGATGGAGTGTGGCGGCTTGGTCGAGATGGAGTGGAGGCGTCAGTTGAGATATCAAATGTCTTCCTCGGTCGAGATCTAAGAGAATAACAGTCGGTCAAGATATGAAGTGGCTGACCTGGTCGAGATACGAAGTGGAAGAGCCGGTCGAGACACTAAGTTCTTCCTCGGTCAAGATCTGAGAGAATGCCCCAGTCGAGATTTGAAGTGCGGACTCGGTCGAGATTTGAAGTTGGCGGACCCGGTCAAGATTTGAAAGTTTTCTGACTCGGTCGAGATGGCAATGTAACGACTCGGATGAGAACTAAATGATTGATTCGGTCGAAATTAAAAATGCAGATGCGGTCGATATTTCACAAGGCTATCCAATTGAGATTTTTTAAAGTTTGGATCTGGTCGTGATGTGATGACTCTGATCCGGTTGAGATTTTACGTGAGACGATCCGGTCGAGTTTGGAGTGGTCTGGATCTGGTTGAGATTTGACTTTGTATGGTCCGGCGGTCGAGATGTTCCAACAGACTCGTCGGTTGAGATTGCAATTAGACTTGTTAGTTAAAATTTCCATCAGACGAGTCGGTCGAGATTTGATGAAGCTGGGACTCGGGCGAAATTTGAAAATTCGATTCGGTCAAGATTTTACAGGGTTTTTGAGTCGAGCGTGTGATGACTCGGTCGAGTTGAGATGGGTTTCACGAGTCGGTCGAGATTTGAGAGTTTGGCGACTCATCGGTTGAGATGTGAGTGGAGACCCATTGGATATGTTGAATCAATATCAATCGATCGAAATGGTATTGAAACTTGACAGTGGAGATGAAATCCTCAGCCTCGGTCGAGATGGGAAGGGAGCGTGAAGGTCTGTCTGGGAGGATCTGTTAGGGAGAGGAGCCTTTGAACAGGTGGTCGTGATGACGAAGGCGTCGTGAGGCTTGGGTCATGTGGTTATGAGGATGCCAATGAAGAAAGGTGTGGCCTCTACATGTGTGTGAGGGATGAAGATAAGGGAGTATGTTGTAGGGTGTGTGTTTTGCAGGTCTGAAGGAGGTGTAGGTTGTAAGGGTGTTGGTTACAGGTCATTTTGAGCTATGAACGGATCTGGAAATCATTCAGATTTCTTGTATGGATCCGATGAAAGGAAGCGTTGCAGCATGGATCGTTTAAGAATGTGAGTTGTGCAAGCGGCAATGGGCCAAATGTTTATGGATACTCTAATTGGGAGGATCTGTTTACTAGTTTTTTATTTCTTTACTCTCTACTTACAGAATTGTTTTTCTGCCTGTTACTAGGCTCGTTTGGGTCATCTCTTGAAGTTAACGTTCTGGTTTCATTACCCAATCTGGTATAGTGGACTGATAGTTCATCATTGTATTTGTCCTGCCTGTCAGAAGACAACTCAAGGCAGTCACTCTTGAACTGAAATCACATGCTCATCTACCAAACATGCAAATCATGCATTCAACCAAGAAATCAACTTGCAGAGTAGTTGAGATGCCATGAAATCCTACTCTAATGCTGCAAAATGAACTGGTTCAGATCCTAAACATACTAAAACTAATCTACACATACATTCCACAAAACAAGAACAAGAAATGAACTAAACTAGATAGCATTTTAGAAGTCCAAGAATCAAGAAACCAACCAGTCTTTTGATTATTGGACATCCCAAGAACATCAAGAACATGGTTGTAAGGGGATATGCAAGAATTACATCACAAACCTAGCCTATTTAGTTTACCTGAATGCTAATTCCTACATTAATCCACAAACAAAAAATGAAATCTAATCCACTCTAGGAAAGCAAGAGAACTATTCCACTCTACTATCCACAACCACGCACAAAGGATGGAAGGGCATGATCATAGGAGCATCACTCAAGAAAACCGCCATGATCAAGGAGCTTCATGTTGTATCAAACTCGTGGAGGCTCTTCTCATTTGGACATGGAGTAGATACAATGCATAAAAAGCTCCTCTTCTCAAAGAGAGAGTCTCTTAAATAAGCAAGAGAGCTCCTTAGGTGGCATCCTAGTGGCATTTCCACATTACACAAATTACAAATGGAATAATGCTCTCCACTAGAGGTCACCATCAAAAGGTGGCTACTCTACTTTCTTTAAGAGGAATCTACTTGCATTTATTACTTTGCCTAGAAATACTAGTTCCTACATGGTCATTCCATCTTCCGGGATTCACCATGAGGCTTACACAGTTCTTGCTTATCATTATTAACTAGTATTCCTCGGCTCTCATACTCGGCTCTCAGTCTTCGTTCGTCTTGTCTTCTCAGAGACTTCCTTGGTCTAAGGTGAGAGGTGCTCTTGGGTAGCTTTGGTCGAGTATCTTGGGGATTCGTCAGAATCAGCCAACATTCCGAGATCAAGTCCAAAAGCTAAAGAAAATTCATTTTTCTGATAGTCTAAATTCTATTACAATTCCTTAGATAATAGTCCTTTTTGGAACAAATATTCTTAGAATATCCAAATATTCTAAAATACAACAATTCAAGCAACTAAAATCTCTAGGAAATACATCAAATCTCAGACAATTACAACTCAATCTAGAGTACTACAATTACTCTAATGAGTTAATAGCCACATTTCTAGCATCACATGCAAGAAATCAGCAGTCCATCTGAATGTCAATAGATTTATCTGTCGCCTATAAATCTGGAGATATAGATTGAAGTCGTACTCAAACACGTGATATATACTACAATCTGTAGTAGAATATATTAATTATAATCCACTAAAATAAGCAAAACTCCCCATAAGTAAAAACAATTTACTTAACGAGAAATGCCTGTGAAATCCAATAGGACTCAATAAGAGACTAGAGTAAAGAGAAAGTTAGACTTTCAAAATGCTGATCTAAAATCTCAACTAATTTAATAGACTGAGAGTTGCTCATCATACTTAAGAACCAGCACATTTCCGGATTATCCTCTGATTAGGTATCCATTTATGATCCGTCAATATATGGTAAATCTCTGAGTCTAAGAACGCATCCTCCCTCACGAGTTTTCCAACCCACTTACAACTTAGCTCCAAAACTCCACTCATCACCCCCTCTTTGATCCTAGTACACCAGCTAAGATTAGGTTGAATCAAAACAGACATTCCATGATCAAATTCACTTCTATTTCTAACAACTCTTGGAAGAGCACAAGCTTTCCTTAGGTGATTCAATATGTTTTCATTTATCATTGCATAATCTCCAAACTATAAATTTGAAAAAGTGACTGCAACATCTTGTTTGTTTCAAATAATGTGAAAAATAACATATTTCAATTAACTAATAGAAATTACACATAAAATGACAAGAATCATCTAATAAACATATAACATCAATGTCATACTTTTTTTATTTATGATTTTTAATTATAAACATCACATATAAAACATTGCAATGATGTCACGTACACCTTGCGAGTTATATCGTACATGTCCTTCTTGTCTAATTAACAATTGTATTTAGATATTTTTTGAGAAGTCTTTCTCAAATTGTATTGGATGAAGTTCCAAGACTTGAATACATGTTGATTGTGTTCTAAAACATTGAACCTTAACTTACATGTCAATGTCTGAACAAGATTTTGTCTTAGCTATGTCTGTTAAATGTTTTGCTTTGGTTTCTTTCAAACATCTTACAAGTCATTGCCACTTAGTTGAAGTGACAAATCTTTAGGCTTTGTTATTTGCAATATTGTTTTGATAAGTTTTTTGTAGCAGCCAAATTGTGGCCTCTATTCTACAAGCGAATACAACCAAAACATTACCAAACCTCTCAATTCATGACATGTCAGCCTTGCCTTCAACAATAGAGACCAACGTAGAACAAACATTAATTCTAAGCATGCCTTTTGCTCTTCAATATAATTAGAATGAGCTGCTTTGACATTCCTTGCTAATTAGATCTAGGTTCTATCTAGCCTCTAAATGGAGGGTATAGATCCTCCCATGCATGGTATCATATTTTCTTTGATTGCACACTCACCATCATTGGTCGTGTAGATCATCCTCTTGTCATCTTCATATGCCAACAAAGAAGTGAAGTACTCTTTGTGAAAAGTCATGTGTGAACTTGCTCCACTATCTATCCACCATGGATCTAGATCTCCATCATTAGCAAGCATACATGAAGACATCACAAAAGCATCATCATTTGCATTTTAAACATCCAAACCATCCTCATCAAGAGTAAGATTACCTTGCTTGTCTCCTTGATCTCTCTTCTTTTTGTAGCACTCACTTGAAAAGTTTCCTTTGATGTCACAATAGAAGCACTTGAGCTTTGACCTATCTTTCTTTTTGCCCCTTGATCTTGCCCTTTAGACCACTTACTTTTGCTTTTGCCCCTGAATTTGCCCTTGATGAACAAAGCCTCCTCTCCAACTTGAGATGTTGATATATATATATATATATATATATATATATATATATATATATATATATATATATATATATATATATATATATATATATATATATATATATATATATATATATATATATATATATATATATATATATACTAGTAAAGAGTGCCCGTCGTTGATGGACAATGGCGGACATGTGTCGATGGCGGGCGTGCATCCATGGCGAACGTGCATGCGTGTGTGCGTGTGTTTATCGAATATGTGTGTGTGTGTGTGTGTGTGTGTGGGTTGTAGCTTTAGATTTTAGGCTTAGGCTGAGTGGAGGTGTGTGTGTGTGTGTGTGTGTGTGTGTGTGTGTGTGTGTAGAATCCCAGAACTACGTTTAGAGTTTTTGGTTCGGACGCAGGTTTTGCTATTAGTACTGAATCGTTTGGAGCCTAGTTAGTCTTGTGGGTTTGTCTCGGTGTGCAGCATAGGACAGAACAAACCGTCTGAAAAATGGACTCCATTCGGTGACGCTAGATCAGTTCTTGAGGATATTGAAAAGTAGTCCATTTAGTGGCATTCCCCTCGACAGAAAGGGCATTTCCGGACAAACGGCATCGAAATTGAGCTGGAACTGGTCCTATGGGTTCATGTGGAGCCCAAGAAGCTGTGGACACTCTCGTACGAAGTTCTGACCGTGTTCTACTGAATCTAGTCAATTTCTGGTTCGATGGGTCTAGAATCCCAAGATTGTATTTAGGGTTTCTAGTTTGGATGCACGTTTCGCTGTGAGTACTGAATCGTTTGGAGTACGGTTTAGTCCTGTGGATCTGTCTCCGTGTGTAGCACAGGAGGAAGAGAGGGTGTAGAAAACGGACTCCGTTCGGCAACACTGGACCATTTCTCAGAAATGTTGGAAAGTAGTCCATTTAGTGGCATTCCCCTTGACAGAAAGGGCATTTTTGGACAAACTAATGTTCACCGACTAGGTTAAGTGCACCAAATAGCTCTAGTAACCAGGAATAAACAGTAGATTCATACAAGATTAATCGTGCACATATGTGAATAATTTCACTATGACTAAGTACATAAACACATTTTTATCTGGCAGATTCCTCCAAAACCCACATATGTTACTCACATATCTCACTGAGATCTTGTAACTCGGCTACAAAAGATTTCTATTTCTCATGAGTACATAACATATCCGAAAAATCTCTGAGACAAATAACATTCACTCTCAACAGTTTTCCAATCCCACTTACCTCTAATTACATAATTTCTCCCACTAAATCAACCCCTCTCCGATCCTAGTACTTAAACTAAGATTAGGTTGACCCAATATAGAACTCTCAAACTTAAATTCTGATCAAACTTACTTAGTAACCTTTGACCTTTTACTACACCACTTATAGATAATGATTCAAATTTCATCTGTTCTAGATCCAAATTGTCCACACAATCTCTAGAGAATTCCTCTTTTTCGAAAAGTTCCAATTAGATATCTTACTCTGAATCTATCCGAAATTACTTTCAGACCAAATCTCATTCTATACCACAGTTGGTTCTCTTCCAAAAACTATGCAACCTATAGATTTCCAAATAGAATTTTATCCCACCACTTCACCCCTCCTTTTAAAGAAATTATAAATTTCAATAAAAGTTAACTAGAAAGATGATATATGAAAATATTTAAATCCAAGAAAAGTCAGCAATAAGTGCTTCCACTAAAAGTTCACTCTATTACAAACAAAACTTTTCCTTCAAATATTTTCAATCCGGGTGATAGAAACTACCATCCCATCAAAATCCATTTATGCACAAAGAGATATTCTAGGTTTAAGAAATTGAAACACTTTAACCTTATCCAAATTCCAAGTCTATTCACACAAGTAGTAATTTATATGACATAATAGTCTTTTAGAAGAATAACTTCATGTTGGAAAGAATTCATATAAACCAATCTGATATCTTATATTCGAGAAATTATTAAGAAGTAAAGGATTAATTAAGTAAGCGAGAAATAGATTGAGGGCCTCTGATTTTGTAAATAATGAGTTACCACATTGGGATCTAGATTAAATCTCAAAATTTATTGATCATCAGATTTTTACGGTCCTATAATTTCCTTTCCAAAATTACTGATGTCCCACACCATTAGCTTTTCCTTCCAGAAAATCCTTAATCGCCTCATCTGATAGAGATCCATTGATCATCTAGTTATCCTATAATCCATAGTAGGATATTATCTCTTGTTCCCAGACACTGGAAAATCAATTTATTTGGATGACTTGCATGACTATCAGATGGATACGACAATCCACACCTGATTTTGTGATCTAAATAGAAAATTTAACATGGTTCAATATTACATTCTGATTTTTTCTAATTAATGATAAGCTTCAAATCCCCTTGGATCCAATAGCATTAACTCTAGGGACAAGCTTCTATCAATTAACAGATCCAATGTAATCCATGTATCAAATTCTACTTCTAACATCACAATTGACATCCAAAACTGCAGATAACTCAATGGTTACAAAGATATAAGTTATGAATCTAATCTAGAAAATTAATATCCGGTATTAAGCAATTATTTATTGGGATTACCAAAATCCTAACTGCGAAATACATTTTTTGATCACACTTACTACCACTGATGTCTACTCTTCTTCCCCCTTAGAATTTTCAGTTCCCTGAAAATCTATTTTAGCTAAGGTACTAAGAAGACATAACGACATTAGTTAATGTTTGAAATCAATTACTGTAGAAAAAAAGTCTGAAACAATTTCATTTCTATCCTATACCTGGGCTAAATAATTGATATACCAAAAATCATCTACTAGTATGAAAACACTACTAGTTTGATCTTTCGAATATAATTCACCATAGGATTTAACTGGAAATGAAATTAGTTTTTTATTAATTCCTATTATTACAATTTTTTCAATAAAATTGGACCGTTCTTCCTTCTTACTTACTGGCTTAAGAATTACTTCGTTGAAGTTATCTGTAATTAATGGGAAATAACATTTGGATTCGAGTACTTTCTACACTGTATTCACTCCAAATAGTTTTGTCGAATAAAGAATTACCTCCAAATATCATGAATTTTCCTCCATTAATTATTTAACAAGTATCTCAAAAGCTTTGGTTTGTTCAATTTTAGTGACCAAAATCATCAAAACCACAATAACCAACTAATCAATGTTCTACCGATTTGAAAATGAGAAAACCGAAAAAAACACAATTTAACTCCATTTACTGGGAGTACCAATACTCCAGAATTAATTGGTTTAAATAGCATCGTACCAAGGAATCAAATTCCTAAACCGGGTATATGCATGAGAACCATACCATTCTTCCTTTTACGTCAAGATTGGCTTAAAAAATTCATTTCCAACACAGATTACTACAGCTTAACCAAAGGTCCAACATTACTAAAGTTCCCAAAATAAACTGGCTTAGCAAAAAATGTCAAAGTGATAAAGCCCAAAAACATGCATATTGTTCCAAGAGAAAGGAAATCCAAATTCCTTCAACTCCCTATACGGGAAGCAATACACAATCCAAGGCTAAATTTTGACAATCAAACACCAAGAAACCGAAATTTCTATAACTGGGTGTTAGTAACTCAGATTTCCAGAGTTGTTCAAGAAACCCGATTTCATTCCAACTCAAAGCTACCAAATGTCCAAAATTCTTTCCAAGCCTTGATTATCAGACATGTAAAAGCACTGATGCAAAGAGGTAGCCAATTCCATTTGCCGACCATTTTTCAATCATCATAACTTTCTTAACCACTTTGTACATGCATGCACAAGCCCCAAAAGTAAGATTTTTAGTTTTTTACAAAAGGCCATGGGCCCCTCCAAGGAAAAAGCAAACCCTATTTTTTCCAAAAGAAAAAGGTGCTCCTGGCCGCAATCATCAAAGGAGAGAGCCTTAACGAGGCAATGATGTGGAGAGCCACGAGACACAAGGAGACTCTACGACGTGAGAGGGCTTCACTAAACGAGAGCGAGAGAGACAGATAGTTGTCACATGCAGGACTCATGGGATAGAGCTCCTCCACGGCCCTCTGCTGCTCTTCAACAGCTCACAACTACATCGCTCCACCTTCACGCTACAGGGACTACAGCCACTTGTGCAAAGTCTCATCCATTTCTCAATCCTTCACCAACAGAAAGAAATCGGCTCTTACTCCTGCAGCCATGCATGTCTGAGTTTAACAAACAGGGTTACATTGCTCTTACTCCTAATCACAGATTTATGCATGCTATATTTCGACAAGTATAAATCTTGTCCCTGTTTTCCTCGAAAACTTCACAGTTTATAACCAAGAAAAACTAGGAATCATATTGATGAAATGGCCTGGTTTGCAGGATTCAACTCCAAAACAACTTATTCTCAACAACTATCTAAAGAAATGACAGAATTGCAGTTCACACTCTGTTATATTTTGGCTGTAAATAGATTCATGTAACAACATCACTAATAGTTTAATTCTTTTGGAAAATTTGATTTTCATCAATCAATCATTAAACAAAGTTAGTCATGCATGAATCCTCCCATCAACCATAACAGATCCTTGCATCTATCCAAATTTCCAAAGTATGTGAGTCCAAGCAACAAGCCACATGATTCACACTTGGCAAATCATAAAACATGAATTGGAATTCTTCTCAAAAAAACCAAAAAATTCAGAATGAAATTACAAGACTAATTCTCAGCTTCTCCTTCAAAAGTAAAACATGACGATAGGCACGTTACCAACAATTTTGAAGAGCTCCAAGGATTAACAAATTCGAATTCCAAATTTCCTTTGAGAATTCAACACTTCTAACTGGGATGTAAATCCAAGTGCTCCGATCTTCCAAATCCGATGTAGAGCTTGCCTCCAACTCCTATCCAAGACCGCATCTTAGTCGGGCTCTGATACCAATGTAAAGACCCTAAAGGATTGCCCCTAAGATGAGGATAGGAGAACATAATAAGAGAGACTATGGAGCCAAACTGCCCAACCAATCCTAGATAAAACCTGGATCTAGCCCCCAAGCCATGCTATGTGAAGCAAGAGGAGAAGAGAGAAACTGGTAACCTAAACCCAATATGTCGACGGGAGAATCTCTACCTCATTATATAGAGAGTAGAGTCATGTGCATGAAACCATGCAACCCCCATGCAGGTCAAGTATAAATAGATCACATCTCTTCATGCAGTCTTCCTGCTTATATTCGTCACACAGACATGCAATACTCCATATGTCTCAATTAGAGTGTCTAGGTCCTCTCAAGGTTATTAGTCACAAACTGGCCTTGACATGGAATTAAATCATGGCGTGACCAATAATTTCGAATACCGGAGGGCCAGTCTACCACATTAGGACTAGTCCAGGTCCTTAACCGAATACAGCCATGACAATAACAACTAACGCTCAGCTATGACACCTGTCTTTCCCATTGTACTAACCCGTGCGATTTTGTGTTGTGGGATGGTGGCAGGTATCAGCTAGACGTTTTGAAAGTGGTTATGCTTTATGGTGCTTTACAGTACTGTATTTTATTTTTCAGCTATACTGTACCTTGTTGGTTTATGAATAAAGGCTTCAAAGAGTTTAGTCTTGCTTTGTTAAAAGGAACTATGTGAGATTGTGTATCTCTCTCTCTGTGCATCCTTGTGGTGTAACTTTGACTATTCCTTGGTTGGGATAATACTAAACCCTTACCTTTTATCTGGTTCATAAGCTAACAAAGGTCTGTTTTCATGTTTTAGTCCACAGGGTGGTTTCAGGATGCTGCTCTTCTGGGTTATGGGGAGCCCCTACCTCCACCTAATTATTTTCTTCAGACGTTTATTTGTTGTATGAGAAAGGTCGTAACGATACATTCTTTTATCATTGACACTAATAGGGCTACTTGTTCTTCTGCTGGACTTGAGGATAAGGTTTTGTGTTTGACTGATCTGTTGAGGACTTTGGACTGGGTCAAGATCTATCTGGAGTTTGTTAAAAAGAAGGATACTTTGAGTCTGGTAGAAATTCTTTATCGCCGGCTCAATGAATTTGTCGAAAGTTTTGAGGAAGATGAAAGATTTTTTAATCTACATTCTAGAAAGTCTTTGCTTGCTTTGAGAATGAGAATGATAATTTTTCTGCTGATATGCCACCTACTCCCTACTGGCCAAGGAGATGTGAGACATTGTTGATGGTACTGAAATCAAGCCAGAGGCTGATGCAGCTGGCATCACCAAATGGAGACAACGAGATGGCAAGGCATTTGCCTTAATCACTTTGAACATCAAAGACTCCTAAATTAGTCATATCCGATCTTCATAGACTGCTAAGGATGCTTGGGACATCCTAGCTACTCTTATGACATCAGATGTTGACCAGTGAAAGGCTGACCAGTGAAAGGCTACCATGGATGCAGAATTCGAGAATCAAACATGGACTGTGACTGACTGCCAAAGGATCGAAATCCGATCCCATGCAAGTGGTTGCTCAAGGTGAAGTATGATGCTAAATGTAAAATAAATTGATACAAGGCCAGATTGGTAGCCAAAGGCTTCTCCCAAATCCCAGATCTGAATTATTCTAAAACCTTCAGTCTTGTGATAAAGCGTCCTTCAATTCGTTTACTTCTTTCCTATGCAGCTGTAGCCGACCTTGAAGCTCACTAGAGGGACATCCAAATTGCCTGTCTTAATTGCACCATTGAAGAGGAGATCTACATATCTCAACCACAAGGATATGAGCTAAAAGACAAGGAGTGTCGTAAAACGTGGTGATGATCGGCAGCGGAAGCTCAAAGCTTTGAGCGTAGGTGTGTAGGAACGGAAACGCAACAGTTAGTAGCAGAAATATTCAAGAAAAATGATTCATACAATTGCGCAAATGAACAATACAGTAGTGAGACAAAAATTGCACTTTGATTAATATCAACAGTGAGTACAACGGCTTGAAGTAATAACTTCAATCTGTTGAGCGTGATATTGATGGCTACAAATAACTCTGATTGAAAAAGAACACTTACATAGCTTGATTCAGCTAGTATATTTTACGAGTTTCGAGAGACAATATCTTATAAGTCTTAAATGTCATTTACTCTAGTTTTGTATATGTACAAAGTTGGTAACCACCCTTGGGATATTTGGTTGTCCAGCTGTTTTTAGGGTTGATGATAAGTTGACAACGTCGGTCTGCCAATGTAACAAAAACTTGGAAAAAAATCCGAAGGTGCCCTTAGATTGAAGGTATGTAAATCCCGAAGGTGCCTCTAGAGCGAAGGCAAGAAAAAATGCAAAAAAGACGAAGGTGGGTCTGAAATAGATTCCAAGGCATTCTGGCCACTGTGTCGCATTTTTTGCAAAGGTGCAAAAAAGACGAAGGTGGCTTAAAAACATTTAAGACACAAAAATCTCAAAGGGAAAAATTGTGAAGGTCCGAAACATGTAGTCGACCTTCGGTTTTCAGGATGCTCATTACTTGAACGATTTGTTTAAGACTGCCCAATCCGTAGCTGTGTAGGCTTCAAGGATGTTGGTAGTGTGGCTGCCTCCGTAGTAGATTTTGAGAGTTTTCGTTGCTTGGATGTACTTTATGACCTTTGTTAGTGCTTTCCAATGAGTTAAGACTGGATTTGACAGGAACTGGCTAAGTGTACTGATCAAATATGCAAGGTTTGGTTGCGTGCAGATCATTGCGTACATCAATGAGTCGATGATAGATTGAAACGGGTAGCGCTTCATCTCCTCCTTTTCTGCCTCAGTTTGAGGAGACTGTTCCTTTGATAACTTTAGTCCAGGGTCGAGTGGAAAATGACTTCGTTTGTAGTTGGCCATTCCATACTTTTCTAGCATGTTGTTGAGATATCGTTGCTGATTGATAAAAATCAGTCTACTGGGTCGATCTCGTTGGATTTGGATTCCGAGACAATAGTGGGCTGGACCCATGTCAGTCATCTTGTATTCTTGGGCCAGCATGCATTTTGTATCCTTCATCAGATTTAGATTGTTACTGAATAAGAGTCTATCATCTACATAGAGAGTGATGATGATGAAGTAATCTGATACAGACTTGAAGTAGACCTTCGAGTCTGTCGAATTTCTCTTATTACACCTCGGCGATTTTGAAAACATACGAGAGATAGAATGCCTTCTGAAACGACCAAGCTTTTCCACTCTCTAGAATAAATACTTTCAAAACACAACCAAAAGAACGGGCAATTTTAATCTCAACAATCCAAACTTCGTTGTATCTGGGTCAGGGACAGGGGAAGAGAAGACGGTTCACTGTAAAAGAAGGACAAAGTAGCGCAAAGAGCGACCTACCTATCAAAAGGCTGAATTTTTATCGGGATTGATCGATGTGTAGGATGGGGAAAGGACAGAAAGGAGAGAAGTCAGTATCTCAGCGACAGGACGTCTTCAGCTGACTACTAGCAGTGATTCAAGAAGCTCTTTTTTACATCTATGTTACCGCAATAGAGTTTTTGAAGCAATCCATGTGAAGACTTTTTAGGCTCATGTTTTATTCAAACTATTCGCTGTTGTAGATGAACGCTTTCATGATATTACGTTCGGTTGAACTTACCTACCAAGTGTCAAGAGTGATTGGTATTTTCCCTTTGATGTTTTCTATGATTTTGACATAGAAAACTTACATTTGTGTGAATGCTTCTCTCATTTGTTGCTGAAAAATTTGGGCATGTCATTTCTACAGATAGCAATATTGTTAAAAGCCCGATTTTACGTAAATGTTTAGAAATGGGTCTCAATCATATTACCTTGAAAAAGAATAATGTTAATGAGGTGGCTTTTGAACTTTACGATGGATGGTTCAAATTAATCAAACTCTTGCCTACGCATGAACATTTGAGTAAAGAAACAATAAGGGAGCACGTGACTTTTTGTAAAAACATTGTCATGGAAAATATCAAAAAAAGAACCTGGCTATACGACAATAAGGACACAACTGCAAAAATACAAACTGCTAAAAATGAAAGACAATGGCTCACAAATTTGCTCTGCATCAATGGCATTGACAAGGCAGAACACAATCCCAGTTTTATATGTAAATTCCTTGTACGGAAGCTTGCCCTGGATAGACTTAACAGTCATGAGTTCAGCCCCTTTCCTAATGATCAAGAAAACTCAGTTACGGAAACTATCACATATGTCATGGAAAAGCTAACTGGTTTTTTACCCAACATCTTCTTGGGGAATGACTCTTTGCCGTATCTACTATGTACGTACAAAGCCCACAAGGAATCTGTTAGATTGATTACCAATGTGCATCATTGTTGCTTTACTAGACTTGCAAAATTCCTACAAGAGCTCTTGGTATGCTGTCACCATTCCTCAAGGAAGGTGCAGGCCTTAAGGCAAAAATATACAAGGGTATCCTAAATGTGGGTACATGCTTATTTTGGAAGTGCGAGTCCTCAATTGATTTTTACCTCAATCTACCATCAAATATTACCAATGTATGGGTTGCAGATATTTCTAAATGCTATGAAAACATACCTTTAGACGGCACTGATGGGTTGAAAACTATCATGAATAAATCCATTACTCATGCTTTCAAACATTCTAATAAGATGCTTCTGAGTTTCAAGTGAGAACATGAAAGAGAAGTCTTTAAGTGGTCATGGGCTTATAAAAAGTCGAAAGGGTGGTACAATATCGATAAAAATCTTTTATGCTTGTGGAATGCCTTCCTAATAGACAACTTTATTGTCAGATTATCAAGAGACTAGCCAAGTTAGGGCTCAGAAAAGATATGAATGATTTTTGTCACTCGTTTAGATATATTGATGACATTCGCTTTATTAATAATCCCAATATTGATGCGTTTATGGATAAGAATCAGATTAGAAAACCAGAAAACCCTTTCTGGATTTATCCTCTAGAATTTTTTGATATTGAAAAGAAGTCTTGTGAAGCAAACACCACCAGTTTTCTGAACATTTCAATTAACTTTATTCCTGGCACCGATGTCTATCAACTCTCAAAGTTTGATAAAAGGAGAGACTTACCTTTTCAATACTTACAGTACATACATCTAGCTTCCAATAGGCCAGTCTACGACTCTTACAAAGTAATTATCTTCCAAAGTATTTTAGCAATTTATTGTTGCTACGATCAGGATACTTTTATAAAAGAGGTAGCAATCTTGCTAAACGCTTTTCAAAAAAATGGTTTCATGAGGGATAAACTTTGCCTTATCATAAACAAACTTCTTTTGATAGATACATTTCTAGGTTTGTCTTATGATCTACCACGGTGTATTAAAGGTCTGATGGTAGGCAATTAGCTATCCCTTACGGGGAGCTAACTGTCCTTTAAGGCATTCACTAGCTGCGGGTCGGTTGGTGGGTCCTCTCTCTCTCTCTCTCTCTCTCTCTCTCTCTCTCTCTCTCTCTCATGGACTCTTCTTTATCTTAAGTTACCACCCCTGGTCAAGTCACAAACAAACATATGTAATTTGATGGTCCTAACCTTTGTTGCCAACCCAACCATGTACTACACTTTTCAAAAAGTAATTTCCCACCAATTTTGGCTGAAAGGGATCTTCCACGATACTTCCTATGGAACTACTATATATACTCTGTTCTCGAATTAGTTTTCTCTACTATACGGTGGAGAGAAGGTTGGGAGATGCATTCATGATAGAGATTGCGCCCTACCTTGCTTGAAGTCATCCGTTTCTACTTTATGGTATGTGGTTCTGCTCATTTCATATCGTTGCTTTCATCTCTTTGCTACATATGAATGGTATCCATTTTTTTGAGTGATAAATGTGATGTTGTGGATCCACTATTTAGTGATGGATCAGCGAGGGTTCACGCGTATGTTTGCATGGCTTTTTTCATCATAAATACTCTTCATTGTCCAAGTGATGGACCAGTGATGAAGCATGCTCAATATTGTATGAATGGTTGCTGTCCATGGACTCTCTTAAGTTATGTGCTTGAAAAATGAATATGTATGGTATGCTGTCCCCCAACGATGGACCAGCGATGAACCAATGCTTCCTTCCACATAATTTTTTAAGCATGATAATGATAGGCATGCATCACATATTTGAGACAAAAGCTTGCTTTGGTCAGGATGACCAGCGATGAAGCTTTTCTTACTTTATGAACAGTTGTATGTACTCAAACTCTTTATCATAGATATGAAAGGATGAAAGTTTGTTTTGATAACTACAGTACACAATAAGCATTACTATCCTTCAAAGGATAGTATGAATGTTTGGTTGTTCTATAAGTAATGAAAGGTTACATACATAGTCCAGAGATGAAGCTACTGTACTATCATGCTATCATACAAAAGTTACAACTCAGATACTGGCACGTTATGATTATGATTAGTATATCTCATGCTTTAACCTGTCTGCTATCATACTTTTGACTGCTTGATATTTCAAAGGGAATACTAATGTGTTTAAGCACTAACAGATAAAACTTGCACTCTTTGTAGCATCAAATATTACTACTACCTTCATTTTCGATTAGGTTCGATTTCGAACCATAAGGCTATAAGCGTCTGCACATGTATGCACATAAAACCATTCCTTTCAAACTTATATAAGCAATGATTAATAGGCTTTCCTTAACATGCTAAGTGTTGTTTTCGCATTATCTCACAATAACATTATGAATGGTTTGAGTCTTAAGAAGGCAAGAGCACTTGAAGGACTAACATGCCATCCTCACAAGAAGTCACTTCTACGATCATCCAGGTATGAGTTCTCCGAACAATTTTCAGACTTTGCATACACCACTTACGCTCGAAAGGGAAGGTGTCTCTTTACAAATATATTTCCATTCTCGGTGACTAATAATGAATATCCTAAATGCGGAAATAAGTTGGTTTTTACTTAGTTTGATTCTACCACTTCATAAAAGATGTAACTACTCTATGTATAATGACACCTACGTTGTCCTGAAACAAAGTTTCTCTTCAAATTATCTTGGATAGCATGGATTTGCTTAAGATATACAATTCTTACAAAAGGATTAAAATGGCACGGATCTGCCCTAATACCTTGTTAAAACTACAGAAACCTCACCAATAAGATATAGCCTATCCAATACAAGGTCTTAAAAAACCACGGGTTGGATATGGAGTTACAGTAAACGTAAGTTTATTCGTAACTACACTATTTAACCATGGCTTTTACAAATTTATTACCCATTCAGTGGTTATATCAGATTATGGTGAGATACGACTAGAAAGCATGGATATGCTCAAGAGTATGGACAGTAGTGCGTGACGGTTTTTTTAAGTCACCCGGGTTAGCATAGCATGGATTTGCTCTAACACCTGCACACGTGTCGGCACTATTTCTTTTAGTGATAAGCAATATATACGGTGAAAACTATTCATACTTATGCTTTAAGCAAAATGGCTTTCTTATTACTAAATGCAATCATACTATTTATTTATTTTATCTCAAAAACTGATACGGACCAATGCCCAAAAACTGATCAACATGGCACTCGCCCTGATACGATAATGGCAGGGCTTGGCCTATCGCTAAAAAACCTTCTTTGCGTTTGGAAGACTGGACTATGATTTAAAATGCTAATCATGATGATAAATAGTATAACTTCTTTTGGACATGTATAACAACTAATGCTCAGCTATGACACATGTCTTCCCCATTGTACTAACTCGTGCAGTTTTGTGTTGTGGGATGGTGGCAGGTATCAGCTGGACGTTTTGAAAGTGGTTATGCTTTATGGTGCTTTACAGTACTGTATTTTACTTCAGCTATATTGTACCTTGTTGGTTTATGAATAAAGGTTTCAAAGGGTTTAGTATTGCTTTGTCAAGAGGAATTAATACCGCAAGGAGCTAGCTGACCTGGTGGGCAATCTTGCTCCCGTTCGGAGGGTATTCATGAAAGGAAGATACGTTGGAGGGGCTGCCAGAGGAGGTGAGACAACTACATGAGGATCGCAATCTAATGTGTTTCAGGAGATGCAGTTGTTTATGGTCATGCACTTCACAACAGCAAACCTTACCCATCAGTTGGCAATGTTCTCAACAAATTTGCAGCAAGGCATTGAAACTGTGCCAGTAATAATTGGATTAGTAAGTTACCTGTTACTCGCCAAGCTGCAAAAGGTGTCTCAATGGGCTTTGACCTTCTAACTCTTCTTGATTCTCTACTGCCAGTGTATCGGTAAGTGGAAAAACTGCTTATATACAGGACTGAACTTATGAGGAATAGGTTTGGTTTGGCGAACAATTTTCTCGCAATTTTTTGCTTTTTGGACTTCTGAATTTATGCTACCGCAGAGCAGTCCAGTGCTGGCAGAGCTATATAAGACAGGTGCTAAATGGGTACAATTTGATGAGCCTGCTCTTGTGCTCGATCTTGAAGCGCACAAACTGGATGCTTTTCAAAAGGCATATCAATCTCTTGCACAAATTCTATTGGAATCAAGCTTTTAGTGGAGACATATTTGCAGACATTCCTGCAGAAGCTTATAGGTGAATTGATGATTGCATCTGCATGCAGTGTGATAATTTCTCCTCTCCTTCATGCACTTAAAACGCTCAGAAGAGTTCTAATTGGGTACTGTGTAATGCCAGGGTGCTTGTTGGTCTAGAAAACGTGGCTGCAATTGGTGTCGACCTGGTTCGTGGTTTCAGTACACTGAGTCTTATAAGGGAAGTCGGTCTCCCAGGAGACAAGCTCCTCTTTGCTGGAGTTGTTGATGGACGCAATATTTGGACATAGGACAAGAATTAGAAGGGATGATGTTTATAAAGCACCAAGAAGACTATGCTTCAGATTTTCAGCCTAATTGACATCAACCAAGTAGTTTATGGTAATTGAGACGAAGTAATACATCTCAAGTGTGAATGTCTCCAGCATAGTGCCAATAGGGAGCATATGAACATGTCCAAGCAACAAAGACGTAAATACATAATATTAAATGCTAATATGAAAAAAGTACAACTTGGAATAAATGCAGTGTCGTGAAATGACCATGCACTGCAAATGAAATATATGTGCTCTTAGTTGAGACAACTAAAGAAAGCTGTGATATTAGCTCTGTGCCATGTGCTATTGTGTTAGGAATTAGGAATTACCATAGTGTTAGGAATAACATTAGGAATTAGCATAGTGGTAGGAATTAGCATTGTGTTAGGAATTAGGAATTAGCATTAGGAATTAACATAGTGTAAAAATTAGCATCTAGGAATTAGGAATTAGCATCCAAGAATTAGGAATTAGCATACTGTTAGAAATTAGCATTAGAAATTAGGATAGTGTTAGGAAGTAGCATTGGGAATTAGGAATTAGCACAGTGTTAGGAATTAGCATCAGGAATTAGCATAGTGTTCTTGATATTAGTTGTGATATTAGCTCTGTGATGTGCTATTGTGTTGGGAATTAGGAATTAGCACAGTGTTAGGAATTAGCATTAGGAATTAACACAGTGTTAGGAATTAGCATAAGGAATTAGCATAGTGTTAGGAATTAGCATTATGTTAGGAATTAGGAATTAGCATTGTTAGGAATTAGGAATTAGCAGTGTAAGGAATTAGCATAGTCTTAGAAATTAGCACTAGAAATTAAGAATTAGCATATAGTGTTAGGAATTAGCATTAGGATTTAGGAATTAGCATAGTGTTAGAAATTAGCATTAGGAATTAGGAATTAGGAATTAGATTAGCATAGTGTTAGGAATTAGCATAGTCTTAGAAATTAGCAATAGGAATTAGGAATTTGCATTAGGAATTAGTATTAGGAATTAGGAATTAGCATTAGGAATTAAGATAGTGTTAGGAATTAGCATAGTCTTAGGAATTAGCATAGTGTTAGGAATTAGGAATTAGCATTAGGAGTTAACATACACACTACATACACAACTATGCATAGACATCCACAAACATATACACACACCCTACACACACATACATTCAACATAGATATTCAGAAACACATAAACACATGCACACATGCATATCACGCAAACATACATACCACAAACACACTCACATACACATACATATACACACACCCTGCACAGACGTACATTCAACATACATATTGACAAACACATCAACACATGCACACATGCGTACGACACAAACATACATCTCTCTCTCTCTCTCTCTCTCCTCTCTCTCTCTCTCTCTCTCCTCTCTCTCTCTCTCTCTCTCTCTCTCTCTCTCTCTCTCTCTCTCCCCATTCAGCCGCATGAGAAAACAATCCACAATCATCCTCTTGCCATCGTCAAAAGCATCGCCTGCCGCCACCCAAAATGCCCTCATGTCCAAAACACAAACCATCCGCAATCGACGTCCGACCAAAACGCAAACCATCTGCAA
>MU836602.1:0-26558 GCA_029204225.1 Diphasiastrum complanatum
ACTTGGCATTGTATAATGTGTACCACCCACAGCTAAATGAATCATTTGCTGGGGTGACTGCAAAAACATTCAGCACACAAGAATTCAATTATGAAACAGAATGAATTAGAATGAAATAAATACATTAGAATACTGATTTCAAAATGCTATTAAGAGATAGAATTCACCTCCAAACTGACGATCTGCCAGTTCACGAATCGAAAACATTTGTAGGAATATATTTACTTAAATATAGAAGGTATATATCTACATCCTTATGCGTATTGCTCGCCAAATTCATCTTGACACAAAAACCTTTAATACTATTATCTACAATCTCTTAATAGAAATTAGGTTTAATTGTTTAAACTCTAGTAGTCACTGCAAAATAAGATAGAAATTCCATTAGTTGCAATTCTGAGAATATTTTTGTGAAGTTTTTAGCACGTGTGAACTTCACCAGACACCCTACAGGATCTTACTGAGGTCGTTTGTGATTGCACAAGATTGATCAAAGAATAGTATGCTTGAAAGATCTAAGGCAAGAGCATAATGGCATACATCTGATGGAAAAATCTAACTCTTCACTATGAGAAATGAATGCTCATAAAATTGCCTAGACATGTGTAGATCACAGAAACTACTTTGCATGTTGCATGCACTGATTGCATGTGGCTTGCATGCATACATAAGACTTTGCATGCTATCAAAACATCTGCATGTCATTACAATTGAACCTATCTAACTCAAATTCGAGCTACACTAGAAGGATATGTGCTCAATTCACACTCCTTATATGTACAACATGAAATCTAGTGGAAATTATCATGGACATGACCCCAAACTCGAGATAGGAAGATTTTAATAGTCTTCACAATTTCCATTGATAATACCAATGATAAAGCATTAAACATCAAGAAGCATTTAACATATCTTACTTGGTATGATAAAGGCACGACCAGGCATTTTGTTGCTGGTGTGAATCCACTAGTTAGACATTGTGACAATGTGTTGTTATTCTCCTTGAAGCCCGAAGCAAAAAGTTTACTAATCACCAACAATTCATTGATGAATCCTTGCAATGTCATATTGCAAAGGAGTGTAATCCCAGACTCTATCACAGGATCACTTGATAGAAGCCCCGTCATTTTTAAGATCCAAACAATCGACAACTCTATAATTTATACTAAAGTCAATTTTCTCTATTCTAAAAACAAAATGGAGTACCAACTCTATCTACAAAACATTGGCTATGTTCTTCTCAAATTTAAGATAATCATCGAATCTATATATGTAAAAAGATTTGAAGGAGCAGGAGGAGGTGGGATGAGTAGTATCTACAAGAAGTATAGAACCAAAATCGATGTAGCTATATTTACAATCTTATCTAGGGCAGCATTATCTACATTTGCATCCGAGTTAGCTTCGCAAAGTCGGTGGGATCTACCCTCCTTACTTTCTTCGGGGCTCTCTTGGGGCTGCCTGCTTCCTAGGATGCTTGGTAGAAGATCAGTCCTATCTAGAAGAACAAGTCTGGAAGCAGCAGGATGAGACATGTATAACTTGCAAAATCTCTCCCTCATTCTCATCAATAACTAAAAGTCCTTAGGGCATTATGGTGACTCTCTTATGAATGAATAGCAAGCAAACATAAATCTTCAAAAAAAAAGGCTCATATAGTCCTCAACAGCTTCTTGAAGGCACTGGAGAGCATAGGGGTGTGAATCTAACAAGCTGACCATTTCTAGTTATGTGACAAACGCCATGGTAAGAATGGAGCTCTAGGAATCAACAGAAGCGTTGATCTCTTTCCTACTTAGGAATGTGATAGAGCCACATGCTGCGGTTGTGAAAGCATGTAGATTTATGGTCATCAGGAATATTGTATCCTATTCATCCATGTTCATTGCAACATCCAGATTTTCATTCGGGTGAGTCAGTTAATAATCTATATGTGTCATGGTAAAAATGGCCTTTTGGGTTACTATGAGAATTTGATGCTCTATGGGAATGCACATTCAATGCAAAGAATACATTATTTGGAAGAGAATCAAGGAAAATATCAAAGGAGTGCGAAGAAAAATCTACAAAGTTGAAAACTTGTTTGGATGAAAATGAGATGCTCAAGAAGGAGATCCAAAGGTTGAAATCTTCTTTGCATCATTATAACAACTAGTAATGATGAGATAAAAACTACATTTCAATCCATGCGTATCTCGTATTTGTCTCTTGTTAAAGATATGGATGTGCTCAACAGAAAGGTCCAAAGCGACAAGAGGAAAGACTGTAAACAAGGATATATGTGATCTATCAGTCCAGAGGACTCATAGGAAAAAGACGAATCCATGCATTCAAGTAAGTTATAGCTTATTTGGTATTGAATATTTGCTTGAACTTTTTGATTCATTCATAATTACTAATTTTGTTATTTATTCATTTCAAATTTGCTTATTATATGACTGTTGTGATTACTATGAGTGTCCTAATCTCTACTAACATTTCAAGACGATTATGTTTGCAATGTAATCAACATTGGGTTGTTGAAAGACCATCTGGCCGATGAGATTTCAATTGGGAAACTCACTAGGGCACTATCTTGACTTCTAATCTATGAAATCAATGTTAAACAATAACAAAATGAAAAAGATTAAGGCTTCAGTTACTGATACATTATGGATGAAGTTGAAAAAGATATTAGACACTACATTGCTTCAGGAGGCATGTGAACTTTCTAGCATCAGCAGGGAAGCATATGCAACAATGTTTAAGATGATAAAGAAGGCATTTGCACAGCAAATATTAAAAAGCTTCCAATCCCACGACCATTTCATCTTTTAAAAAAAAGAGACATGTTAAACCAAGGTATGCCGACAATATTGGCAATCCATCTCATATCAATGAAGTGTATTGCTTGAAAGGAGAAAGTCTAGCTTATAACAATTCCAACAGATTTATTTATCGACATTAATCAGCTATTAACATTCATCATAAATTTTTACGGTATTACAAATGAGAATGTCAATAACAAGTTGATAGTTGTTCTCAAGTTAGATGAGTCTGAAATTATAAAAGGACAAAAAATGGAAAGAGTCAGTCTCACGATCATGAATGGAGCACTTTTCAAATTTAGAAGACTCAGAAGGCCTCATTTCAGTGTTCAATCAGAAAATGATATCTGGTGGTTGGCAGCATTTTAGGTATAGCAGTTCCTTCACATAATAAATAGGGATAATCATTTGAATATGGATTTCATTTGGAAAATCTTCTCTGTGTTAATATTATGAGGCTAATCATGTTTTTTGTATTCTCTTATAGGTGATGAAAGAAATTCATGACATTCTCTCATGGATATTTAATAGAACATCATATCATGCCACCATAAAAAATCACATGGATCAAGTTCACTCAAAATCATGAATTTCACTCACTTATCTTGATCATTGATGCATGAAGATCATACCTAAGGGTGGCTCTGATACCCATGTGAATTTTTCACATGTGTGAAGACCTGTCCAACACCCACAATGATCTTCTAAGGTAATTTGTGATTGCAATATATATGTAGGTCACACAACAACTATAAACTCATTAATGCATTCATTAATAGCATTCGACACTAGCTACTATATCAATCTCCAAAACAAATGTAGAAAAAAGGGCAAAATCAAGATAATAATCCAACAGAATGATCTCCAATACAATGTTCAAACCACTCAAAATATTTCTTCATACATTATCTTCTATTTATAGGCATTAGAGATGTCTCTCTCTTCTCCCTCTCTAGAATCATATAGGCCTAAAATAGAAATGTGAACATTACCAAATTTGGTCCATATCAGTGTTGGGTAGGTATATAGGTGGTATCAGCAATGGTATCAACAATAGCATCATAGAACATACCCGTACAGTATATGAATTTGTGATACTATGGTCAATACTCGAACTGGGGACGGTTTTAGCCAATCAATGCACATTTTGATATCCAAATTAGGGCAAAAAATTTGAAATTATACATGGTATCAATATAGTATCCATTTTTAGTTAGTTTACAAAATTTACATATGTGATAAATATTATTCATGGTATCCTAAAGACATTGGTGGGCACCAACAAAGTATTGCCTTTAAAATCATATGCATATTACATTTAAAAAGGTCACGCTTTTCATTAAATGCATACTACCCTTTATAAGATGGCTAATTTTTAAAAAGAATTATATACTTAGACCCGGGTTTATACTCGGCTAGTATCACCCCTGCAATACCTAGGCCGGTTGATACCAGCCACCAATTCACAAACATGTTAATACTGATACCCGATTGCTATGAATTTTTTTTTAAAAGTATAAATCTAGGACCTGACTGGTACTAAAAATATCAATACCCCGCCAACACTGGTCCATATGGCCAAATTACATCAAAGAAATGCCATTTTGTGGGACTTGAGGTCTAACACTTCTAGAACCTCTCCAAGAAATAGCCAGTAATGCTATTTTAGTCCTTTTCACATCTATGAAACTTTTGAAAGATATTACATACAATTTTGGCCTCCATTAGCCCTAAAATAGTCGAGTAGCTAGTTGGCAATTTTCACAAGCGATTCATTGTTGTATTGGAGATCATTCATTGGGATTACTAATTTGATTTGCTCTCATACTTATAGTTATTATGGACATTGTTGGAGTAGCTAGTTCTAGATGTTTATGATGAATGATGTAAGGATTTCTTAGGCACTATATGGCCTGCATAAAGAGTTTAATATTCAAATCTATTTAAATGTCTTTCATTTCTATTTAATCATGTACGATGTTTGTTTGATCATTGTAGCAAATCTGTGAGCGCTTTTGTCTAGCAAATGCTCCATAGAGGTTAGTGCAATCACTCAAGGCCTAGATCCTTATGTTTAAAGTAGGTTTGGATCTGGTTTTTTTGACATGGCATCAAAGCTCCAGGTTAGCCAAATATGGAAGTTTGCATTAGTGATTAAATCTTAAGGGTGACTTGATTCTATCATCATTTTTTGTGATATGTGTGATCATTATCTCTACTAACACATTTATCGTGAGTTGTTATCTTGAAGATCAAGTCATTTTTAATCTTTGAAAAACCAGTAGCTCATGTTACCCTTTTTCTCATTATTCATCAAAAGATAGCCTTTATATGTGAAAGTGCTTTGTGCATATTCAAACACATTTGTGTTTATTCTAGTTTGTTGGAAATCTCCTTGTGCATGTGTTAAGTTCCCTTTATCGTTGAATATTATCCTTAATTTGATGAATTAAGATCTCATTAAGTGATGAACAACCTCCTTTAAGGCTGAGCATTTCCTCCCTTGTGGATGAATACTCTCCTTTGTGGGTGAAAGAGCTCCTCTTTGTGGATGAGCAAGAATATCAAGATTTTGCATATAGTTTTTTGTTGATTCACTAGATTGAATGCATTTATATTTTTAGATTTTTTATGGATCTCTTGTTGAAAAAGTTAAAACTTTATTCAAGAGTGTGTTCAATGCTTATTAGTTCTAGATTTCATTCTATGGAGGGAAGATCATTTGGTTGATCAAGATTCTACAAAAACTAGCATGCTATTCAACTAGTTCGTTGAGAAATAGTATTGGAAAGTTCCGAATCTTTGTGATTTAAAGTTTTGAGAGTCAAGTGAGTGCTAAGTGCACTAGAACAGTCCAAGATTAGTAGATGAAAGTCATAGTTCATCATGGCTTCTCATGGAAGAATTATGCTGGAAGGAAGTGATAGACTCAACTCAATAAATTACCAATCTAGAAGGTAAGGATGAAGTCCTTTCTAGACTCAAAATGATGTTATGGATATTTTTGCTAATTTGGAGAAAACAACACAACAAGTACAAGTTCAAATAAGATTTGACAAGAGGCCTAAGAAAGCCCTCATGTCATCAACAAACTATTAAATTATTCTCCTATTGACCAAATAATTGATCTTTAATCTTCATCCACTTATTATTCAGTTCTGCAATCTCTTTGTGTTTCTACACAGTCTACAGAAATAATTGGGAATCGCTTACAAGTGGCTCCGACTATCGGACATCGTCGACAATATTTATCGGGCATTGCCCAACAATATATTTCAAAGGAAAGACAGTTCATTGTTCCACTTGAATTAAAGCTACAAACTTGCCCTAACCGTTTAGCAAGTAAATTTTCCAGAAAGATCTAACTAGATGGATGCCAACTCATTATGGCTAACTGGTTATTGCGATCTACGACCTAATAGTTGTCCTACTGGACGTGCATCAATTACTTAATATGAATAGCTGGTCATACTTCTATTATTTTAGTAGGTATTGTAGCAGCTCTCTCAAGCTTTCAAGCTTGAACACTCTTGAGAATTCTAGCTCAGTTCTTTAGAGTTCATTGAAACTTTTGCTATTAGCACTTACTGCTTATCAGCGTAAGTGCAATTTAGACGTAGTTTTAGCTACTCAGAGATAGCTTAGAGTATGTGGTTCTATCCGCAATTGTCTTGTGCTCATCATCATCTGTTTTTATGCTGAACAATCTATTCCTTATTGGGTTCGATAATGATGTCAGAATGTATGCATCTCTGTGATTATTTTGTGACTGATAATCTCTTATAGTCTTGTGTGCTAATTCAATACTTCAATGTTTGGCTACGTAATTCACTATAGTGCTAGCAATTTTTTGGTCACTATAAGATTGAACGTGACTTCTATCATTATGTTTTTGTTCAATATTGATAGGCATAGTCATGCATTAGAAAAGAAAGCTCTATTCATTGTGTTCGATAAGTTGCCACAGTCTTCAACTTGTCATTATTGCATACATCTCTTTTCAACATGGTATTAGAGCCCTAATACAAAGTATCAGAGCATACCTTCATGATATCAAAACGGTTTGCCATACCAGAGCTCCAATACTTGATATCTTTAACGATATCAAATCGATATCATTAGATATTTTTCATATTATCATATTCTTCTATCTGCCATACCAGAGCTCTGATACTTGATATCTTTAACGATATTAAGTCGATATCATTAGATATTTTTCATAGTATCATATTCTTCAATTTGTGGTATCAAATTTCAGTATCAGATAATTGATTTCCAATTGTAGCGCAGCACGACATCACTCTTAACATCATCGACAAACTAACGTTCTAGAATGGATTCTCAAAGTAAAGCTGGTCTTATTATAGACAAGCCAAATGGATCCAATTATTACTTGTGGAAATTTAAGAGGAAGACCTTGCTAATTCGCCAATGAATTGTGGATGTTGTCACAAGTATCAAAGTGAAGCTTGAAGACGACACAACCGACTCAAAATGGAAGTCAAAAGATGGTAAGGCTTTCACACTTATTATTCTTAATATATCATACACTCAGATTGGCCACATATCTGAAGCTCACAGTTCGAAAGAAGTATGGGACATTCTAAGCTCACTATATGATGTGAGGGACGTAACTTCCAAGTTACATCTACGAAAAAAATTCTTTACTCACAAGATGTCTAATAGTGATTCACTTCAGAATCATGTTAACCAGTTTAAGAATCTCTTGCAACAAATGGCTGTTGTTGGATCGATCATTGATGATCAAGACACAATCATGACATTGCTTTCAATCTTGCCCTCTACATATGAGAACTGGGTGATGATCATATCGACACACTCAAATTTAACTCTCAATAGAGTTATCACTATGTTGCTGCAAGAAGATAATCGAAGAAGTCAAAACACTTCGTCGACTTCATCATCTCATGCTTTATATGTCAACAAAGGCTCAAAACAATAGAAGCACAAAAGCTCTAAGTAGTCCGCATCAAATTAGAAACCGACACAAAGTCAAGAACAATTATTAAATCCATAATCGAAAAAGATGTTTTGTAAGTATTGTAAGCGCACTAATCATGAGATCTAGGATTGCATGTACTCAAATCAAAGAATGCCAACAAGCAACCAGATCAACAGACGAATGTAGTTACAAACATCTCCCAATTTCGACATGTACGAAGGAGCATTTATGGTCAAAGTCCAGAAGACACTATTGGGTAATTCTTGTTTTCTGGATTCTAGAGCTACTCAAACATATGACTAGTCATCGTGAGCATTTTCACTCCTATATGCCTTACAGTACAAAGAAATACGTTCATCTTGCCGATAATAGTACTCACACTATTGAAGGTGCTATAAGATTGAAATTCTAGCATGATCAATTCAAACTAATATCAAATGTTTTGTATGTACCTAAACTCTCCATGAATTTGTTATTAGTAAGTAGAATCACTAATTTAGGTCATAAGGTAGAGTTCGAGTCTGATCGATGCCAAATTATCGATAGGACAAGTAAGATCCTTGCACTCGGTAAGAGGCATGGATACTTATATAGATTGGCACATTGTTATTCTGATACTAGTCAAGCCTTGAGAACTTCTGTTCTTTTCAATAAAGCATTACTATGGCATCATCGTTTAGGACACTTGAATCATACATCTATTTCATACATGTCTAAACAATCCCTAGCACTTGATCTCGACTATTTATCCAACAAAGTCTACCTCCCTATTTTTCATAGCTGCATCCTTGGAAAGCAAACTAGGATTACCTTTAGAATGAGTCATAGGCATGCAGCAAAATATTTGTTAGACACTGTTCATTCAGATATATGTGGTCCAATGCAAACTCTATCATTGCTTGATGCAAAGTATTTTATTACCTTCGTTGACGAATATTCAAGAAGAACAGTGGTTTATTTCATTAAGTAGAAATAAGAGGCTTTCAAAATATTTCGACAATTCAAAGAGCATGCAGAAAATCAAACTGATAAAAGATTTGAAGCACTGACAATGGGAGAGAATATATCTCTACCGAATTCAAGGAGTATCGCCTTAGCAACGACATTGAGCAACAATACATTACCTCTTAATTGCCTCAATCGAATGGTCTTGTTCGGAGAAAGAATAGAACCTTAGTCGAATCGGCAAAGTGCATGCTAGCACATGCAACATTTCCGATGTCCTTTTGGACTGAAGCTGTTTCCACTGCAACTTCTATTCAGAACAGATGTCTTACTAAAGGTCTCTTAGAAAAAACACCATATGAAGGCTACAAACCTTCTTTATCGAACTTACGAGTTTTTGGATGTATCGCTTATGTGCAAATTTTGCATGATCTCGGGAAGAAGCTCGACTCCCAAAGTATCAAGTCTATTTTCATCAAATACACTATGACACATTGCTTTTCAACAATATTATCGATCAAATAAAAGAAGCCAAGATAATGCTATCTTCCGAATTCGACATGACCGATTTGGGCGAGGCTCATTGTTGTCTAGGTATTCAAATCCAAAGAGACAAAGCAGAAGTTGATCTACATTACTCAACAAAGATACATTCACAATGTCTTAATCAGATATAATCTGATGAATTGCAAATTAGCTCTCTCATCAATGGAGCCAGGACTCAAGATGTTGAAGGACCAATGTCCCCGAACAATCAAAGAGAAGGAGTGGATGCATGAGTACTCTTATTATTCGAACATAGGATCTCTTATGTACGCGATGATCTTTTGCAGTCAGTTTCTTAAGTCAGTTTATGACCAATCTTGGTATGACACATTGGAAGCTTCTTATCAGAGTTTTGAGATATCTTCGAGCTACTATGGACTTTTGCATTTGTTATGGAGTAGTCGAAAACGACAAACTCAATATTCTCAGTGGTTATTCAGATGCAAGTTGTGCAGGAGATGTAGACACTCGTAAATCCACTTTCGAATTTACATTCTTCCTCAACAATGGTCCTATTTCATGGAACTATCGCAAGCAAAATTTGATAGCTCTATCTTCTACTGAATCAGAGTATATCACAGCCTCTCAAGCTACAAAAGAAGTAGTATGGTTGAGGAAGTTACTTTCAGATATCAATATGAATCGATATGCTCTGACAATTCTATTTTGTGAAAATCAAAGTGCCATTACCTTATCAGCCAACCCTAGATTTTAAGTATCACTATGTTAGAAGCAAAGTTCCCAACAAAGAGGTTGACTTGCAATATTGTTGAACTCAAAATATGACAACGGATATTTTTACTAAACCATTAAGCTTGGATGCACACAGAAAGTTTTGTGCAGAACTAAGTTTGAAGGTCAAAGCATTCATGGATTTAGATTAAGGGGAAGTGTTAAATTATTCTCCAATTGACCGAATAATCGATCTTTAATTTTCATCCACTAATTATCCAGTTTTGTAGTTCTCTTTGTGTTTCTACACAGTCTGCAGAAATACTCAAGAATTGCTTACAAATGGCTCCGACTATCGGACATCATCGACAATCTATATCGGGCATTGTCCGACAATCTCTTTCGAATGAAAGACAGTTCATTGTTCCACTTGAATTAAAGCTACAGACTTGCCCTAACCATTTAGCAAGTAAATTTTTGAGAATATGTCATGTGCCAGATCTAAGAAAATAGCAATTACAATTGAAGTAAAGCTAAAAGCAAGAAGAGAACAAGATAATCAAGACAACATGTCCATAGAAAGCTAGAAACATGGAGATCATCATAGAATTACATTAATAATGGAAAGAAGAGTACAATCTATGAGCATGAGCATTGATTAGGGCACATGAGACCTAGCAATGAAGATCCCCATAGCTCACATTCACAAGGAAGAAGCAAGAAGCTCTCACTGGCAAATAAGCCAAAAGATTCACAAATTGATGTCTCTTGCCTAGTTATAGACAATGCTCTCACTTAACTTAACTTAACTATCTTGAGGGATAGTTAGCCCTTGTTAAGTATTATTCAAATTACATTTGGCCCTTGTTGGCCTATTATCCTTATTAGCTACTTTGGAGGGCAAAAAGAGGGATCCGACTTGTTCTTAAGGCTAATAGCTCCTTTTGGGCCTACAAAGCTTACATTGGATATTATCTTGCATGCATAAGCATGGATGTACTAAAAGTACATGACACTCCCCCTACGTAAACATTTTTGTCCTCAAAAATGAAGATGCTTGTCTGATCAACTTGATCACCTTCATGATTAAGGATGTGTCATCCAAAAATTATTGCTCCAAAGATGTCAAATTGAATCCATTTTGTTAGCTTCAGACTGTAATCCTTGTTTCCATGAAGGAAAAAATGATGATCAAAGAAGAGTTTGATGAAGCACCATATTGCTTGTTGGCAACCAATCTATATGGAATGGACAGAGTGTATCATGGCAATATCCTCTTTTGTCTGCTTCTCGATATCATAACAAATTGGATAATCTATCCAATTCCTTTAGGATCATATTTTGGCATTGCATCCACCTGAAGATTTTGTCATCTTTTTCAATAGTCACTTTCTTGTTCAATTCAAACGCTTCGATGATGAGCCTTGCTTTTGAATTGTTAAGATCCCACATGAAGGAATTATTGTTACGATCAACTCCCAATATAAGAGCCAATATATTTGGATTGATCATCTTTGAAAATGAATGATATTTTGATTGAATGTTCATTTCCAGTAGTATTGAGTGAATGAGATGCTTGCAAAGAGTTACAATATCCCTTTCACTCAAAGTCTCTATGAAAAATCTTTCGTAGATTACATCGTCATATTCAAAAATATGGATATCTCCAATATTTTGAACCACAAACTAGAAACTTTGATATAATGGATCTTGGATTGTTTGTCCCATCTCATAGCTAGGACAATTTCCAGTTTTGTATATTACAAGTTTCATCACATTCCGTGGTACACTCTATACTGAATGTGACATTCATATAGATCAGTTGTATCCTTGTCTATTAATTCCATTTTGCAATAAGTCTTAGACAAGTCTTCAGGTTGAATGTGATTCAACAGTTCTTGTGATCTCAAGGAAGACAGGGTCCTTGAGGGATTTGCCTCATTGACAACTTCATTGCCTAAACTGGCCTTTATATTGCTCAATTGACGATCAATATTGAAAACAAGAATATTGTCCTCATAATCCTCTACATTGTCTTTGCTAGCTCCAGCTGATGCATTGACATTATATTTGCAATTAAAATTTTCTTGTTCAATTTAAATTGGCAATTACATTTATGCTATTGATCTTGTGTACACTCCATAGCATTGCATAAATGTCGATCGATCATTTCTTGTGAATTCAATGGAAAATCAAAAGTTGCTGACGAAGTCGGCTGGTCTATTTGCTGAACAAGCTTTCTCATTGTTGATAATTGCTCGATTGATAGTTTTTCCCAATTGAACCTTAGGCGCTTCATCCTAATCCTTCAGCTTTTGTAACTGCCCTATCATTTTGTTAATACTTAATATCCCATGTATCTCCAAAGTGCGCTCTAGTGGTGTGAAGTATTCTGTCGCAGCTTCACGTTGACCTTTGTTCAGTTCATATTCTATGGGTGAGCATGTGATCTTATATCAGATAATGACATTATCCAAGTCTCTTGATATATATTCTTAGATAAACAAGCTCTTATCTCAGGCTTCAAGCCTAAAATAAAGTGCAATTTATCAAATTCCTCCACCGAATAACCATATTTGTCCATTATCTTATGGAAGTCATTGAAATAGCTCTCCACTGTAGACATCTGTTGGGTAGAATGCCATACTTGGCCATCTGTACATTCAAATTCTTTGATGCACTTTTGTACAAAGGTTGGCCATTTATCAGTAGGCTATTGCAATTTGCGACCTAATAGATGTCCTACTGGACATGCATCAATTGAGTTTTAGTTACTCAAAGATAGCTTAGAGTTCACGGTTTCTATCCGCAATTGTCTTGTGCTCATCATCATCTATTTTTATGTTGAATCAATCCATTCCTTATTGCATTTAGTATCATGTCAGAATGTATGCATCTCTGTGATTGTTTTGTAACTGATAATCTCTTATAGTCTTGTCTACTGATTCAATACTTCATTGTTTGGCTACTTAATCACTGTAGTGCTAGCACTTTCAAAGTTGGTCACTATAAGATTGAACGTGACTTCTGTCATTATGTTTTTGTTCAATATTGATAGGCATAGTCATGCATTAGGTAAGAACGCTCTATTCCATTGCGCTCAATAAGTTGCCACAGTCTTTGACTTGTTGTTATTACATACACCTCTTTCCAACACAAAATTCTAAAGGAAGTTGGCAAGTGCACATGATGCTTGGAAGACTCTTCAAAAGGTACATGAGTCTAAGTCTACCTCAAGGTTGTTGACCCTTAGAAGACAAATATTTCAAAGTTAGCAAAATGAAGATGAAACTGCTCATAGAGTCAAATCATTGAATGGTGACTTACCATGCATTGATGAAGGATTAAGGATAATGAGCCTTGTTCAAGTTATTCTTAATGGTTTGTTGGAAACTCAAGCCAAGTGTTGAGGATTTGCAAGAGAGGCTAAGGAGCGCATGATTGCAAATGCTCAAGCAAGAAGTGTGGCAGTTCTACTCAAGGAGGAGGAGGAGAGGCTTTCTTCTCAAAAGGCAAGTACAAGGGCAAAGGTAAAGGTAAGGGATTCAAGAAAGGCACCATGAATCAGGTGCAAGGTGAGACATTTTTCTTTGGAGGTAAGAAGAAAGACAATTCTAAGTTATAGTGCTTCTATGATGGATTAAAATGTCACTGAGTCTAATGAATTTTTTAAGAAAGAAAAGAGCAAGGAGTTCAAAAGACAACCTTAATCTAAATTAGGAAGAGCAAAATGATTTTGATTCTCTAGTAATTTCTTTTAGCTTGATGTCAGATGAGGGAGATATTGAACCTATTAGATTTCATCCTTGAAATCATTTTTAATGTGAAACCATTTTATGTATAGTCTGTAGTTTTGAAAATATTGAGACAGTTTTGAAGGTATTGAGACATCTATACAAATACACATTGTCAAAATAGTTTAAAATTCAAGAGATTATCGAACAAAATTCGAATTGACCAAAAGTTGATAGATTCTCGAGGGTCCTAAACTCAACTAAAAATAGATTGAATAGTGGAGTCTTATCCGCTATATTTCGGGTTCAATCCCATAGCCCCACATGGCGCTTGTTGTGTGGATAACATCATATTCTCTTAGGGCTATGCCATAAAAAACTATAAATAGATCAATTAGTTTCAGGTGAGAGATGCCATCATTAGTTAGAGAATAGCCCACATCTTGTGGATTACATTAAAACATTATTCAATATACAACATCGTCAATCAAGGAAGCCTATATTACTTTTATTGGTAGTGCTTCAAGCAAAAAAAGATTTAAGTAGTGTGCATGTGCATAATGATGACAATAGATTGACGTCTAGCTATAAATATAAAAGATATTGAAAATATAAATAGGACATATAGTAAATTCAAGCACTATAAAATGAGAAATGTTTCTCAAACTTAACTAACAATTCCTTATTAGCTACCAAGTAACACATAGAATGGCCTCTCTCACCTATTAAAGGAGTATTAAGAAGAATAATGTGGCAAAGGCATTAAAACACATAGCATGTATGCTTGCCTACTATATTATGATTTGTGCCTTCCATCTTCAAGTCATTTCATCAAAGCCTAAAATGTTGTTTTTGTAGATTGATTGCATACTATTTCAATGTTGACTTTGACTATAACATTGTTGTTAAAAAATAAAGCGCATTAAGAGATAACAAGGAAGAATATTCACTCTCATTTGTGGTTTTCTTTATCACCCCCCCACCCCCCTCCCTCCTTCCCAAAGATGATCAAGAAAGTAGAATGATGAAAAGTTTTATATCAGAAGGTTGGTGGACACCATTTATAAATTGACTTACATAAGAGTATTGCGAACACTTTAAAAATATAAAGGTATAAAAATACTATGCAATGAGGAAATTAGTATATGATTGTCATAACTTAGAAAGCAATGTGATTACATATATTGTCTCTTTCTTTATCAACCCATTATAGAAATTTGATGGGACAAAGAACTGGTCCACATATTTCTAAAAATTTATATTTTACAAAAATAAAAGATGTCTTTTTATAGAAAGGAAAAGGCTATTTCTCTTACATAATCGACTAACTCTCAAAACTCACAATCACTCTCATTTGCAACCAAAACATAATGTAGTTGCAGTTTATAATGTTTAATATATCAATATCTAGATATTGCTACTAATCATTAGTGAACATACTACTTGTGGTACATTGGAGACCATCACATTGATACATACATGAAGATATTATGATACTTTTGAAGCTACCTTGTCATGGTCTAGAATGTAAGCTCCATGATTAAACATTCAAAGCTTATATGGTGAATAATTTATTTGTTTTTACAAATATTATTGCTTTGAAATTTATTAGAATAGTTGCATTGCATATGATGTAGAAAGAGGATTGGAAATTTGAAAGTTAGAATACATAAATAAATTTTTCTTTCACAAATCATATTATTGTACAATTTCTTAGATTAGTTGCAATACATATAATACACAAAGAGGATAAGTATTATCTTGTTATTGTAAAATTTCTTAGATTAGTTGCAATACATATAATACACAAAGAGGATAAGCATTATCTTGTTAACATGTCATTCTGTGCCTACACTAGAGCAACAACAAACTAGAGTTTCAACAAAAGTTGTGGTCCAAAAGGTGCACTAGTTTGTTAGTGTTTATTTTTTTATATCATTATCGTGTAAACTTATTAAACTAGAATATTGCAAATTTTATAAAATTCCATATTTAAAAGTAGATGACTTCTTTTGTACTATCAACAATATTTTATGTTTAATGGGAATAGTTAGAGAGCAACCTTGGGCACTTTCACTCAATAATGTAAGCTTCAAATTCAAAACTAATTTGATGTAGTAGGCTACAAACATATCATTCACTTGGTAGAAAATAGATATGAGATAAGCCCTTTAACTCATATATGTTTGCATTGACAAAAAAACTAAACATGTGTGTGTGTGTGTGTGTGTGGTAATATCAAGCCCACAAGTTTTGTCATTCACTTAAACCATTGCAATTGTGAATTGATGTGTTCAAATTTCACATATATTGATATGTACATCAAACTTAGTCCAAAAAAATCATAGTAATATTGCTATTATAAGAAAAGAAATGAAAAAAACTTTCATCCAAAAAAAATCTTAATCACTGGACCCTGAATCTAGAAACATTCGAGTTACATTGGTGTCCAATGTCAGTAGAATAGTTGATGTGACAAAGGAGAATATTTTTGGACATGCATTAGCTTGTCACCATGTCATCTAAAATAAATAAATGGACTACTCTCTCAACCATGTAAAGTAACTATTTACATTGCAAAAATTGTTTGTAGCAACCATATACAAGACAATCTATTAAAAAAGTATATGAATGAAAGATTGGATTGGTGTATATAGACAAAATGGTTGACATCTAATCTTGAAAGACATGTACACAAAATACATATATTTATATGCCAAAAATTGTTCACCGCTTATGAATTAAAATGATGAATCCATACAAGTGCTAGAGGGATATTCTCATTACCAAATGCATGTTGTAGGGGAGTTCTGTCCCGCCTCTACAACTAGCCCCTTCAAAGCCTCCAACTACTCAGGTCGTTTGAGTGATGTTTGAAGATTCCTATCTAGTCAATGCTTTGGGCATTTAATATGCCCAATTCATTCATTCGAAAAGCTTTCTTCCATTCTCCACATTCAAACAGCGTCTTTAATTTGGCCCACAACTACAACTTAAAAATCTAGATCCAATCTCGTTTACATGGTTATCTTGTTGCCATTCTATTGGTTTTCCACCTATGATAGCTCTGACCTTCGTTGAGTACTCTCATAAAGGTGGCTTGGGTTTCTGTCAACGATTCATAAGGGTAGAGTCCATGAGTGTAAAGTCAATTTTGTGGTTCCGAGGTGTCGTTTAGGGAAGCCAATACTGAGCATAGTCATGTCGAATATTCATGCATACTAATGAAGGTTGTCTCATAAATGTTATCTTCTTACATCATTAGGCACAACTTATGGTCATCGAGGATCAGAGTAGTAGGTCCCGGGTCTCTTATTGGGATATACTCCCATTAAGTCATAGGGGTGTTTTTCGGATCGTAAGATGGTTCGTCAATTATGGTTCTAAGTCCAATAATGCGTTACTTCTATGGGAGATAAGTGACAAGTCACAACTTGAGTGGTTTTCAGCTCTTGAGGTTCGTATTCACTTGATAATGTGTTGATAAGTTTGAGTGCTCGGCTATTTTTCTTACAGTGCTCAAGGAGCCGACGCACCTTGTTCATTAGGTGTTCGAGTGCTCACCTCCCAAGGTCTGTATGTTTCAACAGATGGCCTGGGCGGGGTGCTCTAGACAATGTAGTGACAGATTAATATCAACCAAAGTTTCCGTTATATGATAGTGCTATAAAAAACCTTTATCATGCAAGGACCAAGCATGCAAGTACAATCATTAACATTCTACCCCTCATCACCTAGTGAATCTCATACAAGTTTTAAGTGCATAGAAATATTGAGTAGTATTGGTATTTCCCTTCTTCAATCAAAGTACACCTGTTAAAAGCGATGACAACTAGAGCCAGTACTAGACCAAGACTCGACCGTCTCTGGAAGTCATCGAGGTATGTTTTTCTTCACTCTCGTTTTGACTCAGTGAATTGCCGTTTCTATGATTGAATGGTATGTGTGATGTTGAATATGCTCTTTACGGTGCTAACAATATTTAAATAAATGTGGGTCGTTTGATTACTTAGTCATATAGGACCCTTTTTTGTTTTTCAAGGCCCCTTATGTAAAGCGCCCCCCCCCCCCCCCCCCCCCTCCCCCCTTTTTCTTTTTTCTTCACCTTCTTCTCTTCCCTCTTCTCCTTCACAGCCCTCATTCTGGCCTCTTCCTCTTCACCTCCCCTCTCGCATCTCCTGGCCATGTTAGATTTCTTATGCTCAGTCTTAAACAAATCGTTCAAGTAATGAGCATCCTGAAAAACCGAAGGCCGACTACATGTTTTCGGACCTTCACATTTTTCCTTTAAAGACTTTTGCCTTAACCATTTTTAGGCACCTTTGCCTTTTTCACACCTTTGCAAAAAATGCGACATAGTGGCCAAGTGGCCAGAATGCCTTAGAAACCATTCTTAAGGCACCTTTGCTTTTTTTGCCTTCTTCACCTTTTTCGTGCCTTCGCGAAAAATGCGACACACTGGCCAGAATGACTTAGAAACCATTTCTGGACAAAGTGGCCAGAATGCCTTGAAAACCATTTTAAAAGCACTTTCGGCTTTTTCGGCTTTTTCGCTGCCTTTTTAATTCGAGACACCTTCATCTTTTTTCTGCCTTTAGTCTAAGGCACCTTCGCCTTCTTCGTTGCCTTCAGTCTAAGGCACCTTCGCCTTCTTCACTACCTTCAGTCTAAGGCACCTTCGGCTTTTTCGCCTTCTTCGCTGCCTTCAGCCTAAGGGCGCCATCGTGATTTACATACCTTAAGTCTAAGGGCACCTTCAGGATTTGCATACCTTCAGTCTGAGGGTACCTTCGGGTTTTTTTGAGTCTTTTGTATTTTTGCTACATTGGCAGACCGACGTTGCCAACTTATCATCAACTCTGAAACAGTTGGAGAAACAAATATCCTAAGGGCGGTTACCAACTTTGTATAGATAAAAAACGGGAGTAAATGGCAGTTAAGGTATAAGATATTTTTCTCTTGATACCTGTAAATATATATACTGGCTGAATCAAGTTATGTAAGTGTTAATTGAATTTATCTTTCAATCAGAGTTTTCTGTAGCCAGCGTTATCACGCTCAGCAAGCTGAAGTTGACCTTGTAGAAGAATTGGACACTCATCGAGAGTGCCAAGAGCATGATGGTCCAAGCCTCTCTTCCAAAGAAATTCTGGACAGAAGCTGTTACTACAGTTGCCTATTTGCAAAATCGATCCATTACCAAAGCCCTAAATGGCAAGACACCTTATGAGGTGTGGACATGATCAAAACCATCACTCAAGCATATTCGAGTGTTTGGATGCATTGCTTTCACTCAGATCCCTAAGGATCTAAGAAGAAAACTAGATGATAAGAGCAGGAAGACAATCTTCATCGGCTATTTACCAAATCACAAGGCATACAAGCTCTACAATTTGGATACTGAGAAGGCATTCACCAGTAGAGATGTCATTTTTGTGGAAGACCAATTCATCGACCACAAAGGAAACGTTGTTGATAATTTCGACCCAAGGATTGAGCAACCAGAGAATTCCGATTCAAGGATTCAACTGCTGAATAATGACGATGACTTAGACAATGAGTCAGAACCTCAACGAATCAACCCACATCAGAGGACCAAAGTTCAACCCAGAAGGTCGAACAGGTCCATACAGCCTCCATCTAGATTTATGGATGATCCGACCTAATACTTCGTGCAGGAACCAAACACAGTTGTTGAGGCGATGTCTACTCCTGATGCTGACCAGTGGAAAGCAACGATGGACACTGAATTTGATTCTCTTATGGAGAATCAAACATGGAAATTCACTGAGCTGCCAAAGGACTGAAAACTGATTCCATGCAAATGGATATACAAGGCAAAGTACGACGTTGAAGGAAGGCTAAATCGTTACAAGGCCAGGCTAGTTGCCAAAGGCTTTTCTCAGATTCTAGACATGGATTATTTAGAAACCTTCAGTCCAGTTGTCAAACATGCGTCAATCCGCCTACTCCTCTCCTTTGCAGCCGCAACAGATCTTGAAGTCCAGATGGATGTCTAGACCGCTTTCCTTAATGGAACCATCGAAGAGGAGATCTATATGACGCATCCAGAGGAATACGAACTCAATGGCAAGCAATAGCACCTTGTATGCAAAATCCACAAGGCACTCTACGAGCTGAAAACACCCAGAGCCTGGTTCTAGATGATCAATGCATTTCTGATAGGGAATGGTTATATTCCAAACTCAGCGGACTTGAATGTCTACTTCAAGTCTGTATCAGATTACTTCATCATCATCACTCTCTACATAGATGATACACTCTTATTCAGTAACGATCTGAATCCGATGAAGGATACAAAATGCATGTTGGCCTACGAATACAAAATGACATGCGTCCAGCCCACTATTGTCTCGGATTTCAAATTCAACGAGATCGACCCAGCAAACTGATCTTTATCAGTCAACAACGATATCTCAACAATGTGCTGCAGAAGTATGGAATGGCCAACTGCAAACCAAGTCACTTTTCACTTGACCCTGGATTGAAGCTATCAAAGGAAAAGTCTCCTCGAACTGAGGCAAAAAAGGAGGAGATGAAGCATTACCCGGTTCAATCCGTCATCAACTCACTGATGTATGCAATGATCTGCACGCAACTAGACCTTGCATATTCGATCAGTACACTCAGCCAGTTCTTGTCAAATCTAGGCTTAACTCATTGGAAGGCACTAACAAAGGTCATGAAGTACATCCAAGCAACGAAAACTCTCAGCATCTGCTACGGAGGCAGCCACACTGCCAACATCCTTCAAGCCTACACAGATGCGGATTGGGCAGGAGATGTCCACACTGCCAACATCCTTCAAGCCTACATAGATGCGGATTGGGCAAGAGATGTCGACACCAGAAAATCAACTTCTGGATTTGTATTTTTATTGGAAGGCACTAACAAAGGTCATGAAGTACATCCAAGCAACGAAAACTCTCAGCATCTGCTACGGAGGCAGCCACACTGCCAACATCCTTCAAGCCTACACAGATTCGGATTGGGCAGGAGATGTCGACACCAGAAAATCAACTTCTGGATTTGTATTTTTATACAACCAAGGCCCAATCTCATGGAACAGTCGGAAGCATACCTCAGTTGCATTATCATCAACGTAATCCGAATACATAGCTGCCAACAATGCAACCAAAGAGGCAATCTGGCTAAGGCAATTGCTTGCAGACCTGAACCTTGCACAACCACTTCCTACAACAATCTATTGTGACAATCAAAGCACAATAATGCTATCTCTCAATCCGAGATTTCACTCTCGAAGCAAACATATAGAAATCAGGTATCATTACCTTAGAGAGAAAGTGCACAACAAGGAAGTAGAACTGGTTTTATGCAGAACAAACTACATGACAACAAATTACTTCACAAAGGCTCTATCAAAGGAGCAACATCTCAGATTTAACGATATGTTAAATCTGAAAATTTTCAGGATCCATATCAAGGGGGAGTGTTAGATTTCTTATGCTCAGCCTTAAACAAATTGTTCAAGTAATGAGCATCATGAAAAACTGAAGGCCGATTACATGTTTTCAGACCTTCACATTTTTCCTTTAAAGATTTTTTTGCCTTAACCATTTTTAGGCACCTTCATCTTTTTGGCACCTTCGTGAAAAATGCGACACAGTGGCCAAGTGGCCAGAATGCCTTGGAAACCATTTTTAAGGCACATTTGCTTTTTCCGCCTTTTTCGTCTTTTTCGTGCCTTCGCAAAAAATGCGACACACACACTGGCCAGAATTCCTTAGAAACCATTTCTAGACAAAGTGGCCAGAATTCCTTAGAAACCATTTTCAAAGCACTTTCGTCTTTTTTGGCTTTTTCGCTGCCTTTTTAGTCTAAGACACCTTCATCTTTTTTCTGCTTTTAGTCTAAGGCACCTTCGCCTTCTTCACTGCCTTCAATCTAAGGGCGCCTTCGTGATTTACATACCTTAAGTCTAAGGGCACCTTCAAGATTTGCATACCTTTTGTCTAAGGGCACCTTCGGGTTTTTTGCGTTTTTGCTACATTGGCAGATCGACGTCGCCAACTTATCATCAACCCTAAAACAACTCAAGAAACAAATATCGTAAGGGCGGTTACCAACTTTGTACAGATGCAAAACTGGAGTAAATGGCAGTTAAGACATAAGATATTTTTCTCTCAACACTTGTAAATATATATACTAGCTGAATCAAGCTATGTAAGTGGTAATTGAATTTCTCTTTCAGTCAGAGTTTTCTGTAGCCAACGTTATCACGCTCAACAAGCTGAAGTTATTACTTCAAGCTATTGTACTCACTGTTGATATTAATCAGAGTGCAATTTTTGTCTCACTATTGCGTCATTCATTTGCTCATTCTGTATGAATTCTTCTACTTGAATATTTCTGCTGCTAATTGTTGCGATTCCGTTCCTACATGCCGCGCTCAAATCCTCGAGCTTCTGCTACAGCTCACGCCCCCACGGTTTTATGACAGGCCCGTCGCTTTTTTTCTTCATGCCGTATTCTCACAGTTCTGCTCACTGGCCTTCTACGCTCCTCCTTGCCCACTTTGTGCAATTGGATGATACTTGCTTTTTTGCTTTTGTGAATATGCATAGAGCCAAATTCCTCGCCTTTGAGAGTGCTCTCCAAAAGACTAGCATATAGAGGCTTAAGGTACAACATTCTTCCAATAGTAGGCTAGAAAACGATTAAAAAATCATACCATTTAGAAATGGTTCATCATATAATTTTCTAAGTTCTTAGATCCTTAGATTCTACTTGTAGAACCTGTACATCTTCACATACCTATTAGCATGAAGCACAGTTTTATAAATTTCTTATCTTCAAGTAGCAATACTTGCACATGCACTAAATTCTCTTCAAGTAATCAAACTCATCTAATGTTCAAATATGAGATCATGCCTAGTTCAATCATAATTGACAATATATCCCAACAACATTTTAAAAACGATTCAAATATTTGATCTCTAATAATAAGTGATCCTAGCTAGCATGCTTGTATCACTATAGTACAAAAGCAAATTGCTTTTCGTGTGGATGTTGGTGGTTAGTATATTGTTTCAATTACATCAATTGGTTCAATGTTGGCATTTTAGATTCGATGACAGCACTTACTGTACTCTTCACATTCATTTTAAGTTTGTTGTCATCCCTAATTTATATGTGAGAGAGAGAGAGAGAGAGAGAGAGAGAGAGAGAGTATGATGTGGAGAAAAATAGATTCTTGGATTTTCATTGGGCCACGTGTGCCCTAAATTTCCATTTATTTGCAATTGTCAGTAACATCAATGGAAAGAGACTGGGAGATTGGGAGAGTCGGTTCATTGCATGGAATTTTTAGAAAGAGAACAAACTTTTAAGAAAGAGAAATAGAGAAGTTTTTAGAGAGAGATCACGGGGTACCAGGAGCAGTGGTGGAGCAACTAATCATTGAGAGAGAGAGAGCACAAGCATGTTGCCACGAGGACAAGGACAAGGATTGCAGGGAGAGACGGACAAATTTTCTTACACATATGTGAAAATGATGAAAGAAAGAGAAACTGTCATGGGAAGAAATCGATCTCCGTGGAGATTTCTATTGTGTTGGCATTCAATTTGCAAAGAGGAAGTCATAGCTATGGCATCCAACCGTTGATCTTCTCCTTGATACATCTTCAAGCAATGTATGAGAGGCAGGACTTGGCAATCTTTGAAGTCTCAACAATGAGATGATGTATGACATTTTGGGGCTTCTAGGTGCCAGAGATATAGCAAGGGTACCACTTGTTAGCAAGTCCTTCTACAATTTCTCACATCATGGTCACATTTGGAGGAGCTTGGTTTTGTAGGCGTCGTGCCAGGATGATGATGGGGAGCATGAGCATTGTGCCCACCAAGTGAGAGAGAGCGTGAGAGGAAGAGAGAGATGGTGAGTATCGTGCACATCAAGTGAGTGAGAGAGAGAGAGAGAGAGAGAGAGAGAGAGAGAGAGAGGTCACATGGAAGAGGTAGGCTAGAATATTCTCTTTAGATTCCCTCTTGTCTTTGGAGGTAGGAGGAAGCCTCCGGAGATAGGAGGACGTTGAAAAAGTCAACCTTTGGAGGCAGGATGCACCCTCCTTCCTACCTCCACAAATTTTCTCGCCATTTTCCTCCCTCTGAAGGTGTCGGAGGTAGGTGATACCTCTGACATGTGACTCACCCAATCAATTCAGGAGGCTGCAAACAGGGACAACCTTCGGTGGAAGCCTCCAACATGTGGCCTAGCCTAAAGGGGGAGAGAGTAGTGGAGAGAGAGAGAGAGGGAGGGAGATTGTTTTTCCCATTCATGTGAATATTTTTTTATTGAAAACTCATGAGAGAGAGAGAGAGAGAGAGAGAGAGAGAGAGAGATAGAGAGGGAGAGAGATTTTCCCCCACTCAAGTCGTTATTTTTGTATTAAAAAACGTGCTTGTCTCTCTTGTCTCTCTTTCTCGCAGCTCTCTCCTATTTGTGTTTTTACTCCTTTCTCGAAGTTCTTCTCTTTGTTTTCTCTCGAAGCTCTTCTTCACTACCCTCTTCTCATTCTCCTGCATTTGCACATCATCATTTGATCGATCGTCGTCGTCTTCTTTGGTGATGGCGATGCTACTCGAGGCCTGCTTAGGAGGCTCCACTTCCGCTGCCAAACTTTTCCGCAACACAGCCACGCATCCAAACCAGAATCATCCGCACCTACTGCTTCCCCTCTCACCGTCGCCATCTTTCCAGAAGTATGTTGTGCGTTATAAGAAGAGTTGGAATGACGGGGGAGTGGTGAGGGCATCAACGACAGCGGAGAGATTCGACGGGTCTGCCTCGGCCCTGCGTAAGTGCCACACTCAAATCCTTGTTTCATATAGTGAACAATTCTGTTATGTGCTAGTTTGACAACAGATTGCATTTGGATGCTAATAGTTTTGCAATCCTTCTTGTGAATTCGAAGATCCTCTGTTGCACTTTTAGAAAAGTCACAAATCTGGTCCTTTATTATGTAGCATGTTGGTGAAGACTTCCTTTTTACTACTTGGAGGAAAAGCGTTAGACTCGAATCAGGCACACAAATGAGACGTACAAGAGAACTTTTTTTCCAGGGCAATCTGAGGATAAACCTGCTGTGCAACAGATTGCATTTGGTTGTTAATAGCTAGGTGTGGAATCCTTCTTGTGAAATCAAAGATCCTCTGTTGCACTTTTAGAAAACTCACGACCATTTTCACAATTTTAGTAATCTGGTCCTTCGTTATGAGGCATGTTGGTGAAGACTTCCTTTTCTCTACTTGAGGAAAATAATTAGAATCTAAAATTCTTGGTGCGAATTCAAAGATCCTCTGTTTCCTATACATTCCCCACCGCCAATTATTGTACTTAAATTTTACTTGCTGCAGCAAACATTACCCTTTTGTTTGTGAGGATAATTTTCTTCTAGAAGACCTTTATGGCTGGAAACCCATAAATTTTGCTTTATATTATGTAGAATTTGCAGTTAATCACTTGACTACCTTTTTTCCATCATTCCTTTTTGCTAAATGATGAAGGTGAGAGCCCTTGCAGGCCAGTTTTATCTAGATTCGACATTTTTGTTCTTTGAGTACATACATTATGGGCATGATACCCTCTACATAGATTATTCTGTGGGCTTTGTGGGCATCATGCTGTTTGTACATAAAACCAGGACAATCATGCTATACAATGCCCTCACAAATGAACTAGAAGACTTTGGGAAGGTTTCTACAAAGCATATTGAGATTTGAGAACCCATATAATCACTGCTGGTCATCTTAGTTGTGATTGATGATTATAGGGCCAGTGATATTCTGAATCTCATCTTAATGTTGACATTGGAGTTCTGATACACTGTCATAGTTAACATTTGTTATGAGTTTTAGTAGAATCTTCTTTGTTGTTCTTTGAACTTGCGAGAGGAATTTGAATTTTCATGCAAAAGTGTGAGAAATGTTGAGGTAATTAATTGTTTTGTGCCTGGAGCAGTGGAGCGTCCATGGAAAACAACAGATTTAAGGCTTGTGCTTGAAGACGGGTCGATTTGGAGGGGAAAGTCATTTGGATCATCAGGCACACAAGTTGGAGAAGTTGTTTTCAATACTTCATTGACTGGGTATGCCTGTCACTTATCTTTCTAAAAATAATCGACACCAATAAATGGTTAAATTTCCCAAAGTACATATGGTAGTCTACTAGTGAAGTCTGAAGCATAGAAAGCTTTTGTGTGTTGTTGATATCAACATGATGTTTGCGTCTGATTGCCAACATTTCATGTAATGTTTTGTATGTCTTTTTAATCAATGACTTCATGTACACGCTTAAGGACCCTTTTTATTCACTTTCGTTTTATGTTGGCCACTAGTTGATTAGCTCAGCAGGTGACCTACATGAGGGCACACGTTTCTCTCTATACATTTCCATTGTGAAACCTTATCTTCTCTAGTCTCTAGAAGCTCCTATTTTAGAGCATTTGTTGGGTATAAATAGGGACTAGAGACACTCTTTATTGAGCTTTGGATTTTGATATTGCTTGAGCTCTTCCTAAGGGAACTCATCGCTGTTGCTTGTAGGGCTTTAGCCATTGATTATATGTGATGTAATGTGCCATTTTTTGTGGAAGATTGCTATTTGATTGTGATTTGTGGTCTTGTAGGCTTTGATGATATCAAAATTTGTGATTGTGTTTATAACTATCTTTGGCAAGTATGTCTTGAATCTGCCTCTTTGGCATGTATTTTGGTCCTCATCATGAGCCATAGATCTTCAATCTATTTCTTGACTGGTTCCATCAAAAAAAATTTATTGTGCTAGACAAGGCTTTGTTGGAAGAATACAATCCTCCTTACGTATCTAGTTTAGCCATACTTGAATTCAAA
>MU836603.1:0-26552 GCA_029204225.1 Diphasiastrum complanatum
GAGAGAGAGAGAGAGAGAGAGAGGAGAGACACACACACACACAGACAGACAGAGAGAGACTTTACCAAACAATCTGACATATGATCGACAGGTACACCTTGCAAACGGGATAGCCCAAAAATCTGCTGTAGAAAAAAAGTCTGAAACAACAACGGTTAAATACTAACATTAGGGGATGTGGTTTTTATCCCCCTTCTCAAAAGATTTTCTTTACAATGAATGGAGAGCTCGTGGCTGAAGTCTTGGGCACAAAGAGTGAATTTTGTCAGCCTCTGTTATGCAGCTAGTTGGTTTCCAATTATGATGACAAACTGTTTATGGTTAACTTTGGACAAGGTCTTTTTGTGTATGCTCCAGCAAATGAACAAAGAGTTGCGGATCCAAGCTGTCGGATACCACATCGAAAGAATGTAAAAGCTCGTGACGTTAGTCCAGATCTTTTCTCCTTGATAATGGTAGGCTTACCGCTTCCTGAGGAATTCGATTCGACCACTTCGGAACAAGCACAACATAGCCCGCTGCTATTTCTGTAGCTGATTCAGATTTCTTTGAAATTGCTTTGGAAGGTGCTGCACTACAATGACTCATTGACGCTGGACGCTTTCTAATTTACATTCTCCCTGGGATCACAAAGTGCCTATGCTTGTTTCAAAACAATCAATATGAAGCGAACAGTACTAGTCTCTTTGGCACATTGAAGTTTGTGCTCAGTCAAATAGCAAGTCCAATTCCCAATTGGACTGATCGCTTGTCTTTTTTAGCTTACTGTTCAAAGAATTTGTACTTGCAGACCTGTTCTCAATTGTTTTTTCCACATACCTTCTGTAAATCTTGTTTCCTTCAATGTAGATGCTAAAGGGTATAGGGAGCTTGTTAAGGAATTCTTTCAGAAATGTGATGCACTTTAAGAATCAAAAATGTCCCATAAATGTATGCTGTTGTTTCAGTGTTTCTCTTGGAGATGGTCAGACACCCAATCTTGGAAGAAAATTTGAGAGTTCTGGACTGAGCATCATTTGCAATTTATCACCTTGGACTGGTGGGATTTGCCAACTTGGGTCATATTGGAGTGAAAGCTATATGAGGCAAAACATATATTTCCTTTGAATAGCAGGTTCATTGTCATCTGCTGCATAACAACTCAAACCAGAATTGTCGAACCACCTGATATCATTAAGAAACAATGCAAGATCTCATATTCATTCCCACCTATCAAAAGGTCTCCTTCTGGCACTAACAGTGCCAACGTATGGTAGTCATCCAATTGGAAATGTGCACCCCAACAATGTACCAATCACTCCTTTTGAAATTTCTTCCAAGAAATGATTGAGAAGTAATCAGGCTATGTTTCAAAACAAGCAGCACATTTGTAAACTCAGTTATAGTATGTCTTATAAGCTCTCAATGCGTAATTTTATTCAAGCTCATTATGAGTTTGTGTTTGGACATTTCTAGGAGGATGCATCTAACACCATTTTAATCAACACATGTATGCCAAGAATGCTTTGATGCTCACAATTTTACTATGATCACCTTGTTTTTATATCAGGATCACATGGGTCTTGGCTGAATTGCTTCACAAGAGAGTATCATTTATTTTCTTCTATTATTCTCCTTGTCTCATGTTGGATCTTGAGAAGCCCCTTTGTTGGAAGAGTGGGGCAATTCCTGCCATGCTTGGGGTCGCCCTTCACATGAAAGGCACGAAGGCCTGATTTGGGAATTAACAAACTATTCAAAGCCCCCCTCATATGGTTGGTGTGGATGTCCTTTCTAGCTTTGCGCCCGTATTGGGAGGATCTACTAAAAGTTGAGGTGTCAATCCTAAGTGAGTGGGAGTGTTTAAAATGAGTTTTCTTAGTTTTTTTAATTCTTCTAAAATGCAGTCTGTTTTTTTAAGGCAAAAACTTCTCGCGATGTAATCGATCACCTTGTTCATTACATAGCCATCATGTTGGGATGGTGTGAAAATTCACACACGTGGGAATGCCTTTAATGTGTGAAATTGATCTCCTAAGCTTGGCTCATGCACTATAGATCACCTATTGATTGAAATCCAAGATCAATGACAAGATCTAAGGCAAAAAGACCATTATACCTGCATTCATTCATTACCAAAAAGTTTTCACACGTGTGGAAGACTTCATGAAAATTAACTAAGTCCCAACAAGCTCCTCTCCTCGATAGAGAGAGAAATACCACTTTTGGGCTCCATCTAGAGAGAGAAGGCAATACACGCAAATTGGCAAATCTCAAAAATTTACTCAAAAAACTCATAGATCTCTCATACATTAATGAAGGGAATGAAAGGTACATATATAAACTCGTGGAGACCCAAGCTTAATTCCTATTGGGACCCCCTTAAACATAGCCTCTCTAATCCTATTGGATGTGTGATGCACACATCTCTCCACTTTTGATTGGATCCCTTCCAACACATCTCTCTCTCTCTTATGATTGGACCCTTTGACTCCACATAGGGTGCATCACTCATCAAACCTAAGCTTGACATGTGTAAGCAACCTAACTAGCTTTGGGTTACATCACAATTGAATTTTGGCCTAATCATAGACAAAACCATGTGTACTTGACCATTTGACCTCTAAAGCCAAAATTGGCCCTATCACCTAGTGACACCAAGATGCTTGACTAGCAATCTTTATGATACCCCTAAAGTCAACATTATAAACTATTTCTAACTATTTTACACATGTGGGAACATCCTCTACACATGTGAAATGTACTCACAAACATAAAATCATAAAATAACCAAGATAGATTTTTGACCATTTTTCACACTCCTCAAAAAAACTAGCTTGATAAGATCAAGGAGTTTGTGAAACTTTTTGAGTGGATCATTTGGTATGCATATGAAGTAAAAAACCAGCAAAAGGATCCATCATAGCAGCACCCCACCAAATCCATGATAAGATTTCTTTGGTAGAAATAATTTGCCAACACCTTTGAAGAGCATTCCACCAATTTTGCCACTATCCATGTGCTTCCTCCATGCTTGATGATGATCTGTGATTTGAAAGTACCATTTGCATGAAGATGGTTGCACCATGATGAAAATCAGAGGCTTCCATGCCTCATAGCGATCACAAAGATCATAGAGATCAAGATCATAAGATGAACAAGAGTGTTGATTATCAAGATTAAGCATACTAGCTTGACTAGTCCACATACTATGAACTTTATCCATGATAGATCTAATCTTGAAATCAAATGAAATCTTGATCTTCTTGAGTCTAAATACTTTCTCAAGGATTGTAAGTGTCCTCTTTGGATGCTTCACTTAATCTCAAGAGAAGTTTACAAAATACCTCAAAACATGTAAATTTAAAACATGATTTTTTAAATTTTGAGCAACAAGCTCAATCTTGCTTCTTAATAAATCCAAGAGCATGCATCTTGATGGACACAAATATCTTACTTTCAAAATGTTTTGGAAACATATCTAAGCCACTAATGACAATATGTGCATATTAGAGACATGATACAAGACAATCATTACCTCACTCCAACTATGAGATGTAGAAACCCCATAAAAGCAAGATGATACATAAAGTAATGAAAGAGTAGCATGAGAGACTATGTTGGATTGAATACCACTTGAAACTTGCCTCTCTTTACCATGAACTTTGAGCCACAAAGACTCAGCCTTGCCCCTTGAAGATCCCCCATGTGTTGAGAAGACTCCTTCTCAAGCCTTGACAAATTTCCATCATACACTTAGAATTTTGGTAGATTTGAGAAGCCTACCATCATCCTCTTGATTGAAATTGGATCCTCCTTACTACTTATGTGAAAAGGAATATTGGCAAAGAAAAATGGATCTAAAAATCCCCAAAGTATCAACTATTGCAATCTTCATATCAAGCACTTTTTGATAAGAGGTACCTTCCAATTGAAGTCTTCAAGCAAGAAGTCACATGAAATAGCACAATCTTTGCTTCCACACAATAAAATGAATCATCCAAATGAACAAGATAAGAGAATTGATGAGAAGTAGACCTCCTTGGCAATAACTCTCCATGTGCTTTTTGCCAAAGCACTATCTTCATGAGCTTCACCATCTTGGGGACATAGATTGAGGTAGATCCATCTTGCCTCCTCCATGAGATGATCCAGGCTCTTCTTGGCCTACACCTTCCACAAGGATTAGCATCAATTTTTAAAAAACTTACCAACACGTCCCTCTTGCTACCTTATTATATCATTTCTCTTCTTGAAACAATTAGAAGCAAAATGCCCCTTCTTACCACAAAGGAAGCACTTCTTGTTGGACTTGCAACTTGTTGATATTTGTGATGACTCTTCATCACTCTCCTCCTTCGACTTCTCCTTCATGAAATGTTGATGTTGCTCTTTGTCCCTTCCTCTTGGATGTGGTACATGAGCCAATATCACATAACAATTCATTTGAAACATTTATCTTCATGATATGTAGAGCCATCCTAGCTCTCTTTTTGTACGTTGGACCTCTTGGAGCTCTTGAGGCTCCTCCTCAAGTCCTAGCACAATCTGTTGGAAAGAGGGGTGTGAAGAAGATAACTTGAAAAGAAAACGAACACGAAAAAGAAGCGAACTTGAAACTCGAAAAAGAACGAACTCGAACGAAAATTGTTCGTCGCAAAGCAGAATAAGCTATCTCACCTCTTTCCTCAAGCATATGACTATGCCTATCAGACTAGAACAAAACATTAGTGATAGAAATCACGTTCGATCTGATTACGTAGCCAAACATTAAGTATCAAAACATCAGAAAGATAGTTTGTCACGAACAGCTAGACAAATTATTAGTCGCGAACTATTCGCAAAGAGCTAGACTAATAATCAGTCGCGATTTTAGTCACCACAAGCTAGACTAATAATCAGTCATGAATTAGTCCGCAAAAAGCAAGACTAAAATATTAGTCGCGAACAACTAGACTAATAATGATTCACGAACAGGCATAGCTACCAGATTAAGTAATAAGAAAGCCAGACAAAATGTAGAAAAGCATTGCAATTTTGACACAAATCTGAACGTTAGAACAAACAGAGATGTAATCAAATTAAGTATACCGAAATAATACAGGTCAATAATGCAGGTGAGCACAAAACATTAGCGAACATAACCGCGTGCTTCACAAAGCTAATCACACAATTTGTAAAGGTGATGAACCTATTACTGACAACACATCTGGAAGAAAAAATCAATGTGCAAAAGCATCTATAGTATCTATCTCTGATTATCAGTAATGTTTCGTTCTAATACATTTGTTTTCTAATGTCGTCATGATACTCTTCTGATGCTATTTTTTGTGAATACGCAGATGGTATCCAATATATACATAATTTTTACAGGTGTGCAGATGAAGAAGGTACAAAAGTGGATGTGTTGTCTATGGGAGATTAGTTAAGAAAACACAATTGAAAGCACCCGACCGGATCAATCACCACCGCACAACGTCAAGTGCAACAAGAATACAGAATTACTCTCTTCAAACTGTATATTCAAGAACTACCGGTAAGTACAAAGGTGAGTTCCTTAATAAACACTCAAAGGGCTCGTAAAAGAAAGATGGGCCCGATAACTCTAGAACTAAGCACACGTGGTGTCGTCGAAATAGAAAAGCACTGTATAAGTCGATCATTGCTATTTTTAACTCTCTCCCTCAATGATCAACGTCACTTTTTATTTTAGAGTATACTCTATTCATGGAACATAACCTCCATGATAGCATTACAAGTAAAAGTTTTTTTTTTTTTTTTTACATAACTTGGTTTAAGCCAAGTTTAGCTCTAAAAGTTTCAAACTTTTCTTTACTCAAAGCTTTTGTAAATATATCAGCAACTTGTAACAACGTAGAACAATGTACAATACCAATGTCTTCAGATTGTAATTTTTCACGCACAAAGTGATATTTTATTTCAATATGCTTTGTCTTTGCGTGAAAGATTGGATTTTTAGCCAATTGTATTCCACTTTGACTGTCACAGAAAATAACAGTGGGATTTTCCTGTTTCATGCCAATCTCACATAACAACTTACGTAGCCAAATAGCTTCCTGGGTAGCAGAACTCAATGCTTTATATTCGGCTTCTGTGGAAGAAAGAGAAATAGTATCTTGCTTCTTGCTAGACCATGAAAAACAGCCGCTACCAAAATTGAAGGTATAACCTGTTGTTGACTTTCTATCATCTATACTTCCACCCCAATCAGCGTCAACATAACTTTGCAAACTTAGGTAAAACACTTTGTCTTTTATAGACTAGACCAAGGTTTGGTGTACCTTTTACATATCTCAAAATCCTTTTTGCAGCTTTCCAATGGTTTCAAAGTGGGTGATGACATGAATTGGCTAATCAAACTTACAGCATAGCAGATATCAGGACGTGTAGTTGTAAGATATATTAAACCTCCAACTAACTGACGAAATAGTGTAGTATCAACATGTGCACTATCATCAATACGAGATAATTTCTTACCAGCTCCGCAAGGGGTGATGGAAGGTTTTGCACTCTGTCATGTGAAATCTCTCCAATATCTCTCCTACATACTTGTTTTGACATAACCTGATATCACTGCTAGTTTGCCATACTTCGACACCCAAGCAATAGTGCATAAGATCTAAATCTGTTCATCTCAAATTGCTTGCACAAGTTGGCTTTGAAGAACGAGTAAGGTTCTCATCATTGCCAGTGATAATGATATCATCAACGTAAAGTACAATCAAGGCAATGTTGTCATCATTTATAAGAACATAAAGATTTGGATCTGAATTTGTTCTTACAAATCCACGAGAAAGAAAGTAACTGTCAATGTGTCCATACCATGCGCGTGGTGCTTGTTTAAGGCCATAAAGAGCTTTGCGTAGTTTACATACTTTTTGTTCTTGCCCTTTTGCCATAAAGCCCTGCGGTTGGACCATGTAGACTTCTTCTTCTAAGTCACCATTCAAAAAAGCAGACTTTCACATCCATCGTAGCGTAGTCCACTTAGCTACTGGAGCAAATGTTTCTTCATAGTCAATTCCTTTGCTTTGCTCATAACCCTTCACTACTAGGCGTGCCTTATACTTTGCTATTGTGCCATCCGCATGAAACTTGTTCTAAACACCCATTTGTTTATCAATGGGTTTCTTTCCAAGTGGTAGAATGAACTAACTCCCATGTAATCATGTCTTTGGATGGATTCTATCTCTTCTTCCATTGCCCTTTGCCACTCTTTGTGATCTTTTGCCTCATCAAAGGTTGATGGCTCTCGACACTTTCCAATTGTCAGTCATTAGGGCATAGTTCACATGATAACGATCGGGAGACTTCCTTTCCCATGCTGATCTTCTCACTTCACTTTGTGTGCTAGATCCTTGTTTGATTTAGCTTTGCGTCCTTCATGATCTTTTCATACCATTTTGGTATCTTAGATTCAGGTGATTACACTACATGGAGAGTACGTATCCCAAGGAGTGTCCAAGTAATGTCTCTTACTTCCAACCAGTTTCTCCTTCATTGCTCCTATTGGAAAATACCTCCCCTTAGGCTCTTGAATAGGTGGTGTCTTATCATATTCTCCCTCTCGACTTTCGTCCTCACGTGCATCATTTTGTGGATCATCTTCATCATTTTCTTCCTCCAATATTGTGGGAAGTCTCTTGATGCTTTCACCTTTTGCATGAGTCTTCATCTTCATACCTATGTGTTTCATCAAAGATCACATCTTTGCTAATGTGAATCTTGTTCATTACAGGATCAAAACACCTGTAAGCTTTTGTTCTTTCATCATAACCGATGAAGATACACTCGATTGCTTTGGCATCAAGTTTTCTTTCGCTCCTCCTTTGGCACATGTACATAGGCCTTACATCCAATGACAACGAAATTTGTCGATTTTTGGCTTTATTCCAGTAAATGCTTCTTCAGGAGTTACATTTGGAACCGCAATGTAGGTCTCATGTTTTGCAAGAACATTGCTGCACTGCACGCGTTCAAGCCCATTTTCTTCATCGTGAGCGTGCACTCTCCATAATAGTTCTGTTTTCTCCGTTCAGCTACACCATTACTATGCAGCGTGTTGGTGACTGTGTGAATTGTCTTTTAATGCCATGTTATTTGCAAAAGTCTTCAAAATCATCAAATTTATATTCACCCCCTCTATCAGATCTTAGCACTTTATGCGTTGCCTCTAGTTGGTTCTCTACAAAGTTTTGAACTCCTTGAAGCAAGCAAAAGCGTCAGATTTCTTCTTCAAGAAATAAATCCATGTCCTTCTCGAGTAATCATCTATGAAAGTCATAAATAATATGCTTTCTCCAATGACATGGGTCTTCATTGGACCGCACAGGTCGCTATCTGTGAATAGTTCTAGCGGTTTCTTAGCTCTTGCATGCTCCACCTTTCTTGAATGTCTCTTTGTGATGCTTTCCATGATGCATCCTTCACATATTGCATGGTGATCATCCTGCAATGCTGGTAACCCTGTTACCATCTTTCAGCTTTGCCATCAATCTCAAGCTTCCGGTAGTTCAAATGACCAAGTCTTTTGTGCCATAACTCGGATTGAGATGTTGTTGAGATGGCCTAAACCATATTCACCTGGTTTTGCAGCATCCATATTATAAAGGCCACAGTTTACTATCACTCTATAACCCTTCGCCACCACTTTGTGGTTATGGTTCGTATCCTTCATAAGGCATCCATCCTTGACAAATTCAATTTCAAGATGTTGATTTGCCATTACACCAACATAAAGCAAACTCTTTTTGAGTCCAAGGAACATAAAGTACATTAGGGATATTATTAATTTTGTCATCAGAAACATTGCACAGGTACATTGCCTACACCCCTGTATCTGGCATTCCTCTCCATTGGCTTGAGTGACCTTATCCCCATCATGGATTGGAGAGATTTTTTCAAACCAATTCACGTTTTTCGGTCATATGCCTTGTGGCGCATGAATCTATGAACCATCTGGCACCATCATCAACTTGGGATGCCAATTGCCGATGAGAAAACACTTGTCTCGTCATCTTCTCCATCATCTTCGGCAATGTTTCCTTGTTGAGTCACTTTTCCCGCCTTTATGTCTGCTTTCTTCTTATAACACTTCGCGTGCCCAATGGCCCGGTTTGTGGCAATAGTAACATTTTCTTTCTTCTTCTTTTTTCCTTTTGAAGACAATTCTCCTTTGTCATCATCATCCTTGGATTTCCTTAGCAATCCCTTTTCCATCCTTTCTGCTTGCCTTTAGCAAGCAAGACTTGATCCTCTTGTGGAGTTTGTCTTGACTTCACCACTTCGCGACGCTGCTCTTCTTGCAGCATGATTCCGTGGGAAGTCTTCAAAAGTAGGCAACCTCTCCCTCGAAGCAATGCCGCTCACAAACATCTGTAGCAAGACACCGGTCATTGTGGTATGTACCAATTCAATATCTCTGATTGGTTCTCCAATTGCCACAAGTTGATCTCTCACTCCTTTATCCTGGTGAAGAAGGATCCCACTGATTCATTTTCTTCCATCCTTACTGTGTTCAATCTCGATTTCAAGAACATGGCTCGAGCTGGATTGCAAGTTTGAAATTGCATTCTAAGAGCTTCCCAAGCTCCCCTAGCCGTCGTGGCATCACTTATGTGAGTGATCACATGGTCTATCACTGAAAGATTGATCAAGGATAATGCTCTCCTTTGCCTTTATATCCAAGGCCCTTATGTACCTGGAGTGGTATTTGGTCAGGACTTCAATACCCTGCCACGATTTTCCACAACTCTTTTTCCATCAAAATGGCTCTTCTTTTTGAATTTCCAGATATTGTAGTTAAATATTGGTACTTACTTGCCATATTTCGATTCCGTAATCTTTGTATTCTGAAGTCACAAGTCTTTTTGTTTTCTATCTATCTCACGATATCGAAGCGACGCACCGCCTTCCCAAAACATAGCCATGGTCAGATTCATTCAGGCGCGCTGAATCGATATCACTTCTGTTCTCGCGGAAATTTCTATCTCGTCTCTAGCGTTATCGAATCAACGAGCGCACTTCTTGTTTTTTGTTCTCCTATCAATATCATTCTGTCGCGTTGAAGTGATATCAGGTTCAATATGGCTAGTTCCTACATGTCCTCAGATAACAAACTTCTTGATTTTCTAAATGCCAGTGACATTCCATCTGAGAAATTAGAGTATTTTGCTAGTATTTTTTTTTTTCTCCCTTCGATATCGATAAGCTAGTTTATGAGAATTGTTAAAATTTTATTTCTTATCTTGATATTTTATTCCAAATTATTAGTACTCATGTTTTGGATATAGATAGTTTTTGTTTTCATTCATTTTCAGGACCTTGTGCATTCCCAACCATCCTCTAAGCATAAACACAATAGAAAGTACTCTAACTTGCATGACCATTTAAAAGAAATATATATTGTGATATCCACAAAAGAATATGTTGACTTATAATAAAAGGAATGGCTTTTATCTTTACATATCTGCTGAAATTCCACATCATGAGTCTATTAAATCTTCAACTGTTCCACTGATCAAAGCATTTAGCAGCTGCTCCCAGTTGATGTAGATGATGTAAATACTGATATAGGAGTTGAAGCTAAAGCACTTATGACTTCATATTATCAAAAAACTCTCCCTCGTTCTATAATCCTCTCAATTTTTGCTCAAAATTTATCTAAATTTTCTGACATTGTTGATTACTCATATGATGACCTTGAAAGTGAGATAGATTATGATAAAGATGGCAATTGGAAATCTGCAATGAGGCCTTGGAGGCCAATGACTGAAAACATCTAAAGCCTATGAAAAAAACTTTGCCTACAGAGGAGGAATTTTTGGAATTCCAAAAAAAATATCTCCCAAGGCCTAGATATATCCCCTCCGGAAATGTAGAGGCCATTGGAGGACATGACATTAGCAGAACAATCGTCGTTGCTTACGATGATTATGATCTAGTACATAGATATTTATATTGGTATTGATATTGTTTAGTTTTCTTATTGAGTTTGTAGTGTTATGTATAATTCTAAATTTATTTTCTTTTCTGGTTTACACGATGCTAATTGTATAGATGCCTTTGGTATGAGGCATGGAGGCGTCCGTGCTGTATCAGTCGGGAGAAACGATGTGTCTCTATCTCATTATTTGAAACACTTTCAAAATAATGAGATTTGTATATATTATTCATCTTTTAATCCATATGCAACCACTGTCATTATGGCCATCAATCATTTATCAGTTTGTTTGGAAGGCCATAAGTACGCAAGAGGAACATATAAATTAATTTTTGTGAAAAGAGGTTTGTTTATTAAGATATTGGGTTATACTCCCAATGAGACCTACGAAAAGAATCATTTGCAATGGCCCTTTATTCGGGTTACAATGATATGAGCAAGAGAAAAAATTTAGAATTTTTGGATCCATATGAAAGGGAGATTATTCCTTTATGACAATACCATCCGTCTGAATCTTGAAGAGGATAATGATGATAATCAAATAATTTTTTGTAATAGATTTTTGATATATTACAAAGATTTCTCTTTTGTAATGAATTTGAATGCCTTTCGAAATATCGTAATACTTGGCGAGTTTTTAGCTTGATATCTAAATTGTGCTCTTCTATAAAACCACTAAAAAAGTTGAACTAAATATTTATATCTTGAATTGTGTCCTCCATGGTTTGTTGCTCTATGGAAATGCTCCCCTTGCTTGCCAATGAGATTTTTCCATGCCTTGTGATGACTAGATACTTAAGCTCCCATATTCCTTTGCAAAATAAGTTGCATGATGAAGAAGGATGTGCTGCAAACAATAGTTTTAATAGCTACATCAGTAGAAAAAAATATATAAGCCTGAATGAAAAGAGTACCAGATAATGATAAAGATTAGCACCATGTAATGAGTAACGTTGTCTTTTCTCCAACAATATGTACAGATTTTACAAATGTGGGTGCAATGATTTTGCAAAGTCCTCATATCTTCTAATGATAGGTTTTCTTTCCTGAGAACACCTATGAGTTTGTCTAAGTTGGTCCACACTTGTTTTCTTTTTCACTCGATTACTTCTTTCCAGTGTTCGTGTGGCTTGAACATTTCTCTCCAAATTCTCGTATCCTGACAATTGATTCTTTGCATGATTCCATGATAGTAGGATATGCAGGTAAATAAGTTTTTCAATAATACGAACCTTAGCATGCAATGGTGCATATGTGAACATACATTAATGGAATTTGGTAGACACTTTTATATTTGGATCTTCAGCTTCTCGTGTTTAGGCCAGTGTTTGTTGATCGTTCCCAAATTCATATTGTAGCAATCTTTTCATGCAATAGAGACATGGATGCTTTGATGTTGTCCCATGAGAGATATTATATCATACATTTTAATAGTTTTCAAATCCCCTGCAAGGTGCCATTGAATTTGAAACTTCCATGGTTTTCGGACTGTAAATTTCTCACCCTCCAAATGTCTCCTTATAATCTCGCCATACTTTGTTCTTGAAAATATCCAGAAAGTATTTTATGGTCCTCTTTCAAGACCTGTAGAGAAACAGTCATGCATGACATGTCAATAAAAACTGGCAAGGTATGAATTGTTAATAAAGATATTCTAAATAAGAATTGAAATTTATATCTGGAATGTCGCCAACCACCATAGGTGATTTTCCGATTTGGACACTAAACGTTCGATCATTTGTATCTGAAATTTTGTTCATCAAAGTAATACTCACTTGTTCAAACTTCTGACCTTGATGATTTCAGATTCATCCAATTTTATTACAATAATGATCTTTCCATTTACTTTTGATGTTCGTCTAGTGTTATAGAATCAAATAATGTATTTTTTTAGAACATGCTTCTTTAACTATTCTAAAAAAAAGTAGAATAAGCATTTCTGCTAATTCCAGATAATCACATGCACCTTGTATCACATTCACATCCAAGTATGATTGAACCTTAATCAAAATAGTCTCTACAATTTCATTTTTCATTTTTTTCAAACTAAGCATTTTTTATCATTCCTTTGCTGACATTCTTGGTAAAACATGACTTAAAGATGTTCAAATGCATGAATGATCTGTTCAATAGTTCTTTGCACCAAACATGATCTGCAACAAACATATGAAACTCAAATTTATGTTTAATAAATTAATAAATGACATATACAAATCAAATAAACAGTTTTTAAGACAACATACTTGGATGTTCGAATTCTTTTTTCTGATTGCCGCTATGTGTTAGATAAGTCATCAATATTTTTCATCGGGTACTCTCTTTCTTTTCGTCTTCATCATTGCCTTATTGATAATTTTTATATCAACAACAAATTTTAAACTCTCGGATCGCAACTTTTTCATGGATTCTAACATTTCTTGGTTTGATCTCCAAAGAGTAGTGACAGTAGCATTCAACTCTGACATAGCATTCTTGAGTGCATTGTTTTTAGCACTAGTGTGTGCACATAATGAAGCAATTGTTGATTAGCAAACTCTAATTGTTGATTAAGACAAGATATGCTATGCATTCCAATATCACGCAACCTTTGACAGTATCCAAGTAATCCGCTATTTTCTTTCACATACATATCTGAGAAGATGAGTTACGGACTTAAAAATCTAGACACAAATTGGTAGCTGGATCATTAGGATAAATTGATCCATCCACCCACAAATCTATATTCATATGATTATTCATTCTCAATTCTCTAACTATTTGCAGCAGCATTCTCTGCAACTTTCACATTTTTTCTTAATAATTGGAGTGCATTCCATCGGAAGAGCAACATGCAAATGGAACATTGCCATTGCTAAAACTACAATCATCTAAATGAATTAACCAGGTCAAAATTGCAGCTGCATATCGTCATAAAACAACTTTTGCAACAGAATTAGGGACCTATGCTTATATAGTAATGCATTTTGGACTCTGTCATACACCTAGTTCATTCCAAAGAGTGATGCAGTTTGCTTTCAAAGATTATCTACAGATTTTCTTAAATCCAGAAAAGTGTCAGATATGGGTTTCTCACGGAGTTGTTCTCTCGGACATGTGGTATCAAGACATGGCATTGCGACGGACTATTCCAAAATCAAAGTCATTATGGAATTACCACCACCAAGAACAATTTGCGGAGTTCATGTTTTTATGGGACATGCGAATTATTATCGAATATTCATTATATTCTTTGCTGATCTGGCGAGACCTATATACAAACTGACCATTGTTCCAAATTCCCTACCAAAATCGGGAAGCAGATATCCAAAACCAAGGTTACAGTTTGACAACCGAGCACCAAGAAACCAGAGTTACTCCAACAGGGTGCTAGTAACTTTAAATTTCAAAATTGGATTTAGAGGATCAACTTCTAGAGTTACAAAATGTCAACTCTTATTGATCCTTGGATGACTGGCATGCAACGAGCATTGACATAGATAGTCACGCAATTCCACAAATTGGTGTCCTTCCTCATGCCCCAAATCAACTTTAACATTCTTAAAAGAATCCATGCACACAAATGGAAAAAACCTAGACCCCCAAAATGTTGACATGCCCTCGTTCAAAAACCTTAATAGGTTTTGCTTTAGGAGAAAAGGCAACACGCTGCTACAGTCGCCACCATCGTGAGATCAAGATGGATTTTAGAAGGGGCTCAGCTACGATTCCACGAGAGTGAAAGAGATTCATCTGGTTTGCAATTGATCGCGCCCCTCCCGAGGCCTTACTCATCACTCTCAGGCCCATCTACTTGCAAGAAACGAGCATTTTCTGTTCAGATTGTGTTTTTCACCAACTTGAATGGAGGCGAACATGTCCCTGCATACCTATTGTCTAACTATACGGCCCTAAATCTCCTACAAATCAAATCTGTAAGGATTCTATAGAAGGGTAGATCCATAGAATCAAAAGAGAATGTACAAAAACAGGCTTCCTCACTCCGATCAGGCGCTCCTACTCGTTTCACAAATGGATAGTACCAACCCGTTGGTGAAGCACGCATTCGAAGACAGCAATTCTGAGCCTCTTTGCCATAGCTTAGAGCATATGAAAACAAAAAAATAAGCAGCAGAAGAATTCATGAAACATTTAGCTACCTGATGGGTTAGCAAAGAGAACGGGAGAATCGAGCAGTGTCGTCGGACTAAGGCCAAGGGAAAATAGTCACATAGCTAGACTTCGGAATTCCGAAGCCGAGGTGGTGGGTGGCCTTGAAGGTGAGCAGTAGAAGGACTCAAGTCATAGGACTCAAGTCATCTGGATGCCGTCATAGGACTCAAGTCTAGTCCGCAATGGATCTTTCCGGGGAGCTGTCTGCGGATGTGGGGTCGCCTGGTGAGTCTTGTCAACCTGACCGTCGTGCAAAATAATCTCACTGGAAATCTCCCTAGCGTCTGTTGAACATCTCTCACAACAATTTTAGCAATCATTTCCCTGCCAAACTTCTCCAAATTGAAAGCGCTTGAGATTTCGGATGCTTACAACCACAATTTCTCCGGGTCGTTGCCTATGGATCTCGCTGAACTTCCCAATCTAACCATTTCTCAATACGCAATCTGAATAGGCTCAGCTATCTGACTTTGTTCAGCAATTCTCTTCTGGGAAGCTGGATCCACTGAGCCTTGGCAATTTTGACACAACTGCAGCAACTATATCTTGGGTACTTCAATATCTTCGAATTGGCTACTTCAATATCTTCGAAGGAGGAATCCCCTTCCGAGAAAGGCAAGCTGGTCAACCTGGCGTGGCTCAGATCCATTCATTAGACACAAAAAATATCACACCTCATCATTCATCAATTCCTCATTAAACCCCTCCGGAGCTTGCAATCTACCGAACCTAGATTCTCTCTTTCTGCAGAATCAATGAGCTGAGTGGGAGCATTCCTCCAGAGCTGGGGAAAGCTTGCTGCTGTGAGCGATCTCTCCAGAAACGAACTGACAGGAGAAACTCCCTCGGAGCTAAATCAGCTACAAAATCTGGAGCTGTTAAGCCTGTTTTTGAACAATCTGCAAGGCGACATTCCCTTGTTCTTGGGCGAGCTGCCCAACATGCATGTGGTGTTCTTCTGGGAAATTCCTTTACGGGTGTCGAATGACAACGGGTGCCATCCTTGGGAGCCTCGGCTCGAATGACAATCTCAGTAACTTGGATTTGTCTTCTAATGCTCCGGTTGGTTCAATTCATGCTAATGCTCGGCATAAGCTTTCTAGTTCTAGTCATCCATGGAAATGAGCTTTCTGGTTTGATCTCTGCCATCTTAGGGCAATGGAGCACTCTCAACCATGTTCGCCTAGGTAGCTGTAGTGTAGGCATCCCAAAGGGAGCCGGGAACCACGACTTAGTTTCCCAGCCTTCAACGTTCCTCAAGAGCTTAATCCATTCACGTTCATAGCAAGGAACACTCAGAACCACAAGCCGCGACAGATATGGAGACAACCTAGTTCTGGACCAAATGGTCCCGAAAGCATACCGCTGGCGCCACGGACCGAATGGTCTTGACGACATACCGCTGGCGTCCTGGGATACGACCCTCAGCTATGTGCCAACTTAAAAATTTTGAAGTGGCCTTACAATTGGCGCTTTTACCGAACACTGAAACCCAGAAGGTAATCAAAGTCCAGTTTGAGGAAAATCCCACTTTATGATAAATCTAGAAGGTTGCATTTCAAGTGTGTGACCGACCCTAGTCTCCAGGGCCGCTAGCATGCCAAGGCGAGAGCCATGACAACATTCCAGCAAGGGAGGCTGAGACTTGGTTGGAGCTCGCCCTGAGTCGCAACCCGCACCTCCCCTATAGTATTGGTGGGATTCGGCACCCCCCCCCCTCATAGCAAGCACTCTACCCAGGCTGGTAAAGCACATTTTTCTCTCTCTAGAATTTTCTCTCTCTAGAATTTTCTCTCTCTAGATTTTTATTGATCCCCAGGCTTTCTTTAATCATGCTTAGATCATGTGAGGTGATTGCACATCGATCTGAGCTCTCTGGACTTCGCTAGAACCGATCAAAGATTTTTAGCCATAGGAACTTGGCGCCGGGCTGGATTCTTGTCACAGTGGCATCGGGAGCAGCTGGGGCGCTGCTAGCGCCGGGACAATGATGGCGCCGAGAAGTGAAGCTTATAAAGGTCGCTTTACAACATTCCTCATCAATGTCAGATTAAAGTAAAGGTGTCTCCCAATTAAAATAAATATACATTTAAGCTACTTGGCACAGTACTCAATTTACTTGGCACTTTTTATTAACATTGAAGCTAGCACACCACAAGTCGGGGGCTCAGCTCTTTGTACTGAAAAATTACATAACTTGAAAATATCTCTTTGGTCTGGGAAAAGCGTACGATATTATATCGCTTTTCGTAAAACCCAAGAACCTTATTAACTGGTGACAGAGGCCTTTTCTTGAAATGTTCGCCCCTGTCACTTCCTGAACTTTCGACTTTGGAACTCCTTTGAGCTCCTGATTTTCCTTGATGCACTTTGTGTTGAGCTCCCTGAGCTCCAAATTTGATTAATTCCGCACAGGTATCAAGGCTCCCTAAGCCACAGGATTTATCGTTTGATTGTCCACTTTATGATCCACTCCGTGATTGCTTCTGCACCTTGATTTCTCTCCTTGTCCCAACCTGAATCTTGATACATTTTCCTTCTTGGCTCTTATAAGGTAGGCAAAGATTGAGTACTCCGCAATGCACCTCTCACTTAGCTTGAAGTAGCTCTTTAATCAGCCCAAATGTAACCATTGACCTCGTGGAAAGCCCAAACGGTCGCACCCAGTTTGATCCGCATACCCAACCTATCTCTTCGCGTTTGTTTGAAGCACCATGTCCGTTCGCAAAAACTTGACTTTCACAATTCCATCACTGGTCAGTTGCCTCTACAGTCAAAAACAAGAAGTGTACATCGAGCTTGGCTTCAAGTAGCTCTCTTTGAATCAGACACATGCACCCAGAGTTTGCACTAGTCCCGATCTCAACTGCGAACTGTCCCTTAGCGTCCGTTCGAAAATACCAAGTCTCTCATGCAAGACTCAACTTTCACAGTTCCTTCATTGATCAGCTGCCATTACACGTAACACAAGCCAGCGTACTCATATGGTTTCCTCATCATTGCTGGTCCAGAGAAAGTCTATAACAAGCTTTCCTTTCCACAACAAAACTTGTCAACTTATTAGGTCCAAAGTTCGCCAGTCTCCTCGTGTGAGTATGGCTAGGTCACCTTGAATTTGCCCCCGTTTTGACCAACTTTTATTCAAAATTTTCCCCAAGAGAGAGGTGTGTGTGATAGTTCCCCTCCACTTATAAAATCAACTGATTCGGACTTAGAGTAGAGTTCTTTCGGACAAAAAGCCTTTCGAACACTTTGCTTCCCATCTGCTAGGATTTATGGCTCGATCCAATTTGTTGCCAATCTCTGAAGAGGATCCTAGTCTTTCCCCTTTCAGAAAAAAAAACTCAACTGATATTGGATATCACCCATGCTCAGTGAGTTTCAGTTCCGAAGTGTGGCCAAATGAAGACCAACTGCTCCATAGAAGATCTCCCCTGAAATGGCCCTTTCCAATTTTTGACTTCCTGCTTGCGGTCTAGTGGGCGTTGTCCGCAAATGTATGCATGGATGAGGGGAGAAGGATAACTTATACATCCTCTTATTCCCATATATATGTGCACGACATGCGCACAAATAGTTTTATATATATAGATGTAAACACACACACACACTGTGTGTGTGTGTGGATATATGTACGCTGCGCGCACACACACACACACACACACACACACACACACACACACATATTTATATTGTTTATTTATTTAAAATTTCTATTTTCTTATGTTTCTATTTAGAAAAAAATTTATTTCCATCAAATCCTTTTCCAATTCCAGTTACTTTCAAACTCCTAATGGCCCCGGAACGGTAGTCCAAATTGTCCTCTTTCGGACACCCCTAACTTCTGCTGGCTTCTTACGATTCACTCATAGTATTGTAGAACCATTTATAGCCACCAAATCAAACCCTAGCTCACCTCAAAAAAAAACACCAAGCAAAGAATTACCAACTATGACTCTACCTCTCATCAATCCACTTCTTCCTTCCAATCCACTTCTTCCTTCCCATCTACTTTCAAATCCTCCAAACGAGAGGAGGAGAAACCTCGCCACCTCTTGCATGTCCCCTATTCAATTACTTATCACCAACATATCTGATCATCTTGCCCCTATATACTAAACAACAATCCTTTCTCTAACATTGCAGTCCTTAACCACCACCACCAATTCCATCGAAATCCTCTATCTCAATATGTCCCTCTAGTCCAATAGGCCGTCACCACATTTTGTCATGAATTTATTTCATAATAACCCATGATGTACAAGACCATGAGATCTCACTTGAGCCCATGTTTGTGGCCAAGACATTCGGCCTCCCCCACTCATATCTCTTTTCCAAGGCTCAGGCCCTCTCTAAATATGACATCTCCTGATTTCTCCTATTCAACCATCCCATACATTAACATTGTATTGAGTATTAGAAAAAATTACTTGCAACTATATTAAACACATGAGGTTTATCAAGATCATTGATTCACAATACTGAGAGTTGAGAGAGTTAATTCTTGAGAGTCCTAAGTATTCATTCAATTTTGCAGTCCACACTTTAGAAGGCAACTAGGCTTTCCCTCATACTCAAAGGAGAAACTACTCTTTCAATGAAATTTTAAAAAAAGTCTTTCTAGTTCTAATGAGTTTTTAATGATATTTCTAATCTACATTGGTCCAACAAATGCTTACATGATCAAGGAGATGCAATCATTGCCCACCTCTTTATAATTGGCAATTGGAATTGCCCATTTATTCATATTTAAAAATCTGTAATTATACTTAGGTGCCCATTACTATGCAAAAATGTGCCCAATGATACACTTGGGTACAATAGTTTTGACAAATGTTGAAGCCCTTGGGAAATTCCATTGTATTGCTTCTATTTAACAGATAGATTATGTTGTAGCTTATTAAGCCCATTATTACAATACATCTTGTTACTTTTCAACAAAGTTCGAATTTCGATAATCACAATTCCCTTGACAGCTCAAATTGTGTTTAGCCTTACTATCAAAACTTACCATGAAATTTTCTTAAAAGCATGAGTACATTAACTTGCATGGTCAAACAAACTAGTACAAAATACATTACCTATGCTATGAAAGGCTTAGTACTATACCATAATTACATGGCATGCATGCAAAGTACACTCAACATCAATGAAAATTCCTAGTAACTATTCACCTATTGCTTCATATTGTCTCTCTGATAATACACAATAACTACGTACTCAAAAAGCAATTCATATGACATAAATGATATCCAAAATAATAAGAACCTAATACGTAGAGTCTTCAAAAAATAGTACACTCACTTGATATGTAAACCAAAAAAGAGAAAACTTCACAATTTGGCTTATGGATGTAGTACTTCCCTAATCTCCCCATGCACAAGATTCTAATACTCTCCTCTTTCCAACAGGGCTACAACACATAAATCTAGCTTTGATACCAATGTTTACATTTCCCACCTGGGATGCAATATGTGGTCAATCCATAGCAATATGAGTACTAGACCATCAAAATAGCCTCCCATTCACACAATAAATCTTTAGTCCTCTTGATGTGATATAAGCTAATGGCACTGATAGTTAACATCTCTGAGTACTTGGCCATGGGTGGTCCCATACCACCATAACCATGCCAAACTCAAGATGATCTTAGGATTTACAAATCCAAGCTCCATTCATACTAATCTATTGAATTCAATGCCCCATTGTGACGCTCATTGCATGATTTGTAGGCTCATTCCAAAAGTTATAGACTTGGTATATTTAGCCAATATCTTATCACTAATGTGCCCCAAATAACAACTATACTAACAATGTCTCTAATTATAGTTATTATGCCTAATTCATGAACTAAAACTAGTAATTAGCTTAGGCCATGATTCACATAGCTAAATTTACCTATTAGCCATTTTCCCTCTAGCCTTAATGATGCCACTCTTAAACTAAGGTTAGACACTTGATGTACTTCACACGTGTGAGCCATTTTGATCATTATCTTTGGTTGTTCTTGCTTCGATATAGAGAAATTGTCAACTAGAAGCTAGATTTGGATGCTAGTTTTGATATAGATCAAGTAACTTTTGGAAAGTTTCCCTCATAAAAAATGACATCTCTTCCAATGACCACTTTCTTAATTGAAGGAATATAAACTTTGTAAGCCTTGCTCTCCTCACTCTAACCAACAAAAAATGACATCTCTTCCAATGGCCACTTTCTTAATTGAAGGAATATAAACTTCGTAAGCCTTGCTCTCCTCACTCTAACCAACAAAAAATGACATCTCTTCCAATGGCCACTTTCTTAATTGAAGGAATATAAACTTTGTAAGCCTTGCTCACCTCACTCTAACCAACAAAAAATACTTTTTCTTGAAGATGGATCCTCCTTTGTCCTATCATCAAGAGTGATGTTGATATAGCAAATGCATCCAATAGTTTTCAAAAACTTGGCACTCGGCCTTCTACCAAACAAGATCTCAAAAGGGGTTTTTCCATCCATCACTTGGCCATGTATTGCATAGAAATTAGCACACAACAAAGCTTGATCCCAAAAGGATTTAGGAAGATTTGCACCTAACCTCATGGCTTTGGCACCTTCACATAGGGTCCTATTTGATATAGCAAATGCATCCAAAAGTTTTGAAAAACTTGACACTCGGCCTTCTACCAGACAAGATCTCAAAAGGGGTTTTTCCATCCAATACTTGGCCATCTATTGCATAGAAATTAGCACACAACAAAGCTTGATTCCAAAAGGATTTAGGAAGATTTTCACCTAACCTCATGGCTTTGGCACCTTCACATAAGGTTCTATTCTTCCTCTCGGCCACTCCTTTTTGTTGTGGTTTCCTCGCTTGTGTACTCCCTCTTTATTACATTTGCATCACAAAATGACTTGAACTTGGTAGAAATGTACTCACCACCATTGTCACTCCTCAAGCACTTGACTTTGTAGAAACTTGAACCTACCTTGCAATCTTGAACTTGACAAAGACATCAAACGCCTCATCTTTGCTTTTTAGTAGATACACCCAACAAAATCTACTAAAATCATCAATAAATGTCACATACATTTTAGCACCTCCATTGTTAATTGAAGCAACACCATGAGTATTTGGTTCACATGTTCAAAAGGCTTACTTGACCTTGATGTAGATATCTTGTAAGGTAACCTATGTGACTTTGATAAAGCACATTGCACACAAACATGATTCAATCTTGTTAAAGAATTGGGAAGACCAAACACATCTTGCCTCTTTGCCATCACCTCCAATGACTTGTAGTTGAGATGCCCCAATCTCTTGTGCAATACCTTTTGCATTTTTACAATTTTTCCTTTTCCATACATCCAACTTGGTTAGCAACAACACAAGCATCAAGTTTGAGAAACTTACCTTGCATCTTCCCTTTTGCAATCATTAAATCCTCTTTCTTGATCAAACAAGCATCATCAACAAACTCCACTTTGAATCCCTTGTTTGAAGCATTTGACTCACACTAAGAAGATTTTTAGTGATAGATGGAATGAAAAAAAACATCATTCAAATTCACATTTCTATTAGTAGAGACGGAAATAAAAATTGTGCCAATCTCTTTGATTGCACACTCACCATCATTGGCCGTGCATATCACCTTCTTGTCACCTTCAAATGCCATCAATGATAAATAATATGAAGAAACATAAAATTTCTACCCACAAAGCATTGCTAGCTTATGAACCAAAACCTACAAAAATACACATAAAGAGCCAATAGGCCTTACATGCAGAAATCTACGGGAACTGCCCACAGGCAGAAACCACAAACCATCGCAACCGCAATGCCAACGGCTTCAACGAAGGCCACCACAGACAATCGCTAAGTTATGCAGACGGTTTTGACGAAGGCACCGCATACAACCAATGAAATGAGATGAGAGAGGAAAAAAACTTCTCTTCCCACGTGTGTACAACCATATATAGCAGATCCATGTCTCATCTTGGTTTCCCTCCATATCAAAAACCCTACCAATAATATGGACTAGATTCAATGTCTCCAACATTCAAATTTGAATCTACTAAACTCGACCTCCTACTATTTCCCACCTTTTAAAAGTGGTAATTCATATACATTTGAGCTAAAATAACTTAGTCTAATATGAAAATTGGCCTCAATTGCCAAGTAAACAAATATGACCAAATTTGACAAATCTCTCACAAGGCCAATACACTTAAAAAAGATAACATTTTTTTATATTATAGTGGCATTTATTAAAATAGGTAGTACTTGATGCAATAGTTCTCTTCTCACCTCTTCCATCCTTTTGTGATAGAGGATCATATGGAATCAAGTCAGCATCTATAGCCACCGGGTAAGGATTTGTGACAAAATCCTCTATTTAGCGTTTAACAAAATCCTTGTTCAAAGGTCTGTACACAAGCTTTGCATGTGCACAGTCACAAAGCGTAACGTCTATTAAGAAGGTTTGATTCTGCCCAAATACCAATCAATGTACTTACTCCACATCACTTTACTAGCACCCTTTGATGAAGCTATTAGCGACGAGCCAATTTTACTCTCCACAATATCCACAGGAAACCTAAGCATTTCACCCATATTTTGAATGTGATATGCGGAAACTAGTCCCTTTTTCTTATTTATGATTGACTTCTTCACTCTCGAGTTTTCTTTTTCTTTTTTCCTTTTTTGTTTGGGATTTTCTAGCTCTACAGGGCTCATCGCTTTACTCTTATTTTGTCTTTGAACCCTTGCGCATAAGACCACACCGTTTTCCTGGACACTTTGACCTGCCTTTCAAACACATGCATATCATACCATAGATAATCATTATTCTTTAAAAATCCCTCATGGTATGTAGTTTGCTCAATCCACTAGTTTGCTATAAACATTCACAAAAATATATTATCGTGAAATATTCATTCTTGTTTAGCAAGTTTATGGTAATTTATCTTATTGAAAAAAATATTGTTTTTGTTGTGTACTTGTAGGTAAGTGAACGTGATTTTGAATATTGTGCTTGATTTTACATCCAACGAACTTCAACCACAAGTGATTCCTATCAATCGGCCTATATTACCAGGTGGCATGCAAGAATTATTGACCTGTCCATCCACAAACCAGCTTGTTGGGCTCAAGAGCAAGTACTCATAGCTACACCCCGTGCTTCCTAGCCAACCATTACACCTTATTTGTGGCCTGTAAAAAGCTTCCTAATTGAGATGGAGTTTGTCTTCCCTTGATCCAACTTGGATAATTTTTGTATTCATCATACACATAATTATTTTTTGTATTTTTGTGGTGCTAAGAGGTTGGAAGGTCATAGTTTCAGTGGTAGGGCATTAGATGAGGCCTTCATCTACCTTAAATCATGGCAAACTTGGCCACTGGCATGTGGACAAAGAGTTGCATCCCCAATCTATCCCGATCTAGAAGGTTACTTCTCTTTTTGCATATGGGACATTAAGGAGACCTCTCATGCGACCCTTTCTTGTGTTGACTACATTGTCATCCAACACTCTCCCTTAGCAAGGCATAAAAAAGAGCACCCAACTCCCCCTCTATGTGTGACCATCTCAAATTGTGGTCATTTGACCATAGCTCTTATACCATGTAGAAAACTAGGTTGTTGGCTCTTGGCCAAGTATTCATTCCCCCATGTAGTAAGCCTTCTAGCTAGCCATTACACCTTATTTGTGGTATGCTACATGGTTCCTTACTAGAGTATGGAGTTTGTCTTCGAATTCCGTTGATCCATCTTAAGATAATTTTTATATTCTTGTGGATAATTTCACAATTTAGTGGTACTTTGTGAAAGGCCAGAGGGCCATGGTCTCAATGGTAGGGTTACAAATGGGGGCCAACTTCCTCCCCCGAAATCAAGGGCCTGAGGTTTTTTTCGAATTTTTTGTTGACACGCATCACATGATAGAGCCTTCCACATGGAAGGTCACACGACCTTTCATGTGGAAGGTTGTGTAAAACACAACTCATGGTTTTGTTGAGATTAAGCTATGTGGGTAGAGAACAAGGAATTGATTTAAGTACGAACAATGTGTGGCCTCCTAACCACCCACCAAATGTGTGGTGGAGCCCCCCAAAGATGATTGGCTAAGGAATTAGGGGCACAATACTTTCTTCAATTACATGTTTTATCTTATATGTGACAAGTTACACGGTTCTTCATTAGAGTTTGGAGTAAATCTTCCCTTGATCCATCATATTGGTTTTTGTATTCTTGTGTTATTATGTGGGAATGCACATTGTTCGAAGATTCCAGTGCCTGATCTGCTTGGATTTTGAGCGATTAGGACTAACATCACTTCTGACAAGAGATTATCCATGTGATATTCTTACTGATGTTTATTTTCTGCTTCATGATGATGAGCAGTCCATCAGATATGATCACCCAATATGAGATACGATCAGAAACAAGGTGCAATCTGACTGGAAAGTTGAAACTTGCTCCAATTCATGGAACAGCATGGTGAAGTTCTGTTAACATCAGTACAAGCTATCATGCACTGCATGGTTGATTGAAAAAGAGAAAACTTAGAGAGCAAATTACTGCATCTGTACACTTGGTTCTGCTTGTGAAGAGCTAACACACCAGAATGTTACAATATGCTTGATATAGTTAAGATCTATTACGAAACTTGGAAATGTCATTCCATAGTGCTGCTACTGGCAACATTGCAGTGCCATAAATTTAAAAAAGAGAATTTGCTTACAAGTTTTGAGCTTCGCAATTGCACAGACATTCAAGAATGAAGGATTCGAACAAACAAAAAAAATAACAACTCCTAGATAGATCGAGTTAGGCATATAGATTTTGGAGAACTAATTTGGTAATACTGTTAATTCTAAATCTCAAAATTCACTCCTACAGGGAAAACGAGAGAGCTTCTTCAAGTTTGTCGCGTGATCTCGTTGCATGCCATCAAGCACTGCTAATACAGATTGTTTCTGGCATATACAACCGAAAGGACAGCATTAAGGCGAACAGATCAGCTGACTGTTCTTAAATTGTGTATACATCAAACTGTATTGCATTGCAGCGAAATCTGCTACATCCCAGCTCTTCCAAGTCGTAGTTCAAGGTCAAGATGAGCATTACCTTCACTCTCTCCTTTGTTATCTTCAAATTCCCCCAGATCATCAGAACATCTTTCAAGAACGTCGCCTTGGTTTTCATTCTTGAGTACGCTAGATTGATAAGGTTGGAAAGCACCAAATATTTTTCTGGATAAATCTACAATCTCGTTCTGAGTATCAAAATTCCACTAGAGTTCGTAACGGAGGACCCATCTCCTTGTGACAGAGCACTGATGACATAGATGAAGCCTTCGACAATGGAGGTGATTCTAAACGGAAGAATATAGAGGAGGGAGGCATAGTTGACATTGGAAGGGGAGTAGAGAGAGGAATTAGAGGCTGAGCTGAGATGAAAGCTCCTGCAGGAGGCGG
>MU836604.1:0-26543 GCA_029204225.1 Diphasiastrum complanatum
TTTATTTTACCATTGTGGATGATTGTATTGGTTTTGGAATGGAACCATTGTATGTTGGATCATCCAAAAGGATGAATTTTTAGAATGTTCTTTATGCTCCTAAGTTAACTAAGAATCTGCTTAGTGTTGGCCAATTAATGGATAATGGCCTTGATGTACAATTTAAGCGTGGAGTTTGTTCCATCCTTAGAAATGATGAATATATAGCTAAAGGCTTTAAGCAAGGTAGATTATTTAAGCTTGATGCTGATATTGCAGTGGAGATTGTTAACTTGGCAAAGGTGGAGATATCAAAGGTGGAACTATGGCACAAAAGGTTGGGCCACCCCAACTTCAAAGCCATGGAAACTATGTGTGCAAAGGAGCCTGCACTCGGCCTCCCCAAGCATTTGTCAAAGTGTGAGAAGATATGTGAAGCATGTAGCCTCTCAAAGGCTCACAAACTACCCTTCTCAAGATCAAGCTCTCCTCTTAACTCATCCATTCAGATGTTCATAGCCTTTCACATGAGTCTAATGGTGGTGCCAAGTATTATGCAATCTTCATTGATGACTATTCTAGATATTGTTGGATGTACCTCTTGTCTAGCAAATCTATGGTGTTTGATTCGTTTGTAAAGTTCAAAACTTTGGTAGAAAATCAACTTAGTACCAAGATTAAGGTATTAAGGAGTGATAATGGAGGTGAATATATCTCCAATAAGTTGATTGACTTTTGTAGTTCTAATGGCATAAAGAGAGAGTTGTCATGTCCATACACCCCTCAACAAAATGGAGTGAGTGAGAGAATAAATAGATATCTTTGTGAGTGTGCTAAGGCCTTAAGGCTAGATGCTTCTCTATCCAAACCATTCTTGGGGAGGCAAAAAACTTGTGCTAATTATTTGTCAATATATTGCCTAACCATAGCCATAGGAGGAATCACAAAACCATTGTGAAGGGGTTGTTTTTGGAGAGACACAATCTCAAGGAATCTCAAAGTTTTGGAACCACATGCTAAGTAGCACCAAATCCTTGGATACAAGGAAGAAGGATGATGCAACCTCCATCAAAGGCATCTTTGTGGGATATGGTAAGAATAGCAAAGGATATAGAGTCTTCAATCCCATCACTAGCAAGGTGATAGTGAGTAGGGTTGTTATTTTTTATGAAGGACATGCTTGTGATTTGGATGATAATGCTACTAATCATCTTGATGCCAAGGATCATGCTAGGATGGAGGAGGAGATTCCAAGTGAAGAAGAGCTTGAGGATCCACCTCAAGATGCAAGAACTCCAAGAACTCCAAGAAGATCTACAAGGCCAAGGACCGAGCCATTGAGGCCCACCTATGATGTCAAGGTGATCAAAGGGAAGGCTCATCATCTTCATAACCATCTGTCATATTCATTTTCAATATTTTTGTGCCTCTTCGGGCAGTGATGAGCTGGAAGGGCATGCCTCAACATCCAATAGCATTTCCACATGTTGCCCAACAGAACATCTATATATTTGAAAAGTTTTTATCTTATTTATATTAAAGAAAAGCTACGTTTGGTAGAATCTTGATATCAAGGTTTTTATTGGTCCACATGGCTACGAAAATTAGAAAAAAATAGAATAAAAAGGCATCTTTTTAAAAGGCCCTCGTTGGCGGGCTCTAAGTTTTTCTATCATTTTGAATGTTCTACGAAATGCCATTTTCAGTTTATAGTCCTTGTTATCAATTTGGATGTTCTCTTCGTTAGAGCGAATTCCAAACACTTGCAAACCAAACTCAACAGTAAACTACCTTTTAGAGCAACATCCCAAGAACTACTCCAAAGTTCTTCTAGGAGCTCCTTTGCCTTTTCCAAGATTGCCATTTTCAAATCCATGCGTTATATTCTTTTCTAATCTCATTATGTTATATTCTATTCTAACAAATTTACATTGTATTCAATAATATCTATTGTAACAAATTCACAAATTATTATTATTATTCTAGCGTTATTAACAAATCGTATAAATTTTAATAAATTCTAACATTGTTCCATTCTATTCTATTTCATTGTATCATTCTATTCTAATCAATGGCTGATTGTAACTTTGATTGGCAATATCTTTTTCACCATAGCTCAAAACTAGATCGTGTATGGTGTCATTGAAAAGCTATTTCAAGAGCTTTCTAATGGCACCACAATCATCTCAATCAAAGTTATGGTTAAAGCATAGTGCCCTCCAGCATCTTCTTCATGAAAAGACTTAATTACTATTTCTCTTCTCGAGTCATTCCTTCTGGATACAACAATGTTTGTAAGTATTGAATAATATCACCACAAATTGATCTTCCAATATCTCAAAGCATCATCATTCATCTAGTAGATTATCCGAAATAGGATCTTTGGGTTCGCTAGTTATCAATCTTGATCGATAATCTACATTTGTATGATATTTGTCGGATCGAATTTCTAATGTATAATCAAATTCCAATAGTAGAAGAATCCAACGGGCAATTTCGACCCGATAAGTCTGGCTTTTAACCAGATACTTTATAGCATAGTGGTCGACATGAAATGTAACGCATAACTTAGCAAATAATGTCGAAATTTCTTTGTCAAAAAATTATTCCCAAAGTTTCTAGCTCAGTAATAGAGTAATTCTATTAGATGCTGATAATTGTCTACCTGCATCATATATAGGATAAACCCTTTTAGCATCATTTTTCTGACTCGGAATGCTTCTAATTGCAAATGAAGAGGTGTCAACATTATCATGAAATTTTTTTGTCCAATCAGGGTGGTCGCATGATTGGAGCAGTTTATAATTTGGTTTTCAATTTTTCAAAAGATTTTCGGCAATCTATATTCAATTCGTAAATAATATCTTTCTTTAATAATATGTTCAAAGGAGCTGCTAGAATAGCATAATCCTGTATAAATCTTCGATAATATCCCAAATGACCTAGAAAACCTCTTAACTCCCTCAAACTGGTCGGTGGTAAAAGTGCATGGATAACCTTTGTTGGAATAGGGTGAGAGCATGTGAACGGAGGAAGAGAGAAGGAAATAGTTTACGAAACAACTCTCCCGTTATTATGGGCTGCTACAAGCAAGAACAACCTAAAAGATTGTAGTTGCCAAAATAGACTCACAACTCAAGCGTTCTCACCTACAGGATCGTGAAATAATTCATACCCAAACGAAAATGAGTACAGTCCACCGAAGAGATTAGATGATGTGTGTGGTATTACTGTAAATTGATTTTCTTGATTTTCATATGAAGTTCAGTTCAAAATGTAAAAAAGTAATAATGCATTATGATAATGCAAGTTCCTCAGGCATCAAAGACAGGCATCGTCTGATCAGATATTAAGGAGTCGTTGACGTCCGTGATCTGATCAGAGTGAGTGATCAAGCAGTAAGAGTGTAATCAAATCACAACATCTTACATCCGATGATAGAACGTGTTGATTCTATATTACAATGAAAGCTTTAACAACACTAAATACGTTATAGCCAAAAATAGAGGCGTAACTTGGATGGTCGATATCATTCGCTCTGTTGGCAGAGCATCTCGTAGAGTGCATGATTAAGATGTATTTATACACTCCATGTATTTAATTACAATAAATGCTTGTCATCCAACTAAGAATTTTGTTGTACTAAGAAAGTAGTTGAGTTATAATGACAGTTGTACAATGTGTACATAAGTCAATGATCTCCTTTGGGAGACTGATATGACGGCACTTGCTGCAATCGCATGTTGACCGCAACCGTAGCTGTTGCAGTATTCTACGGAGTGTTGCGGTGGCTCGGCGGAGCCTTGGCCGGCTCCTTGGCGGTTCCTTGTGGTGCCTTAGTGGTTGGTCTTTACATAGTGACCATAATGTTGACTCTGTGGTGCCTTGGTGGTTCCTTGCGGTGCCTTGGCAGTAGTTTCGGTCAAATAGCTCAAAGTCGTCGGAATGCACAAGTTGTCGCATTCCTCGCATATTTCGCATTTTGGAAAATTGCGACAATGAACTTGGAACTAGTATTTCATCGAAGCAGATGGGCACTTCGCATTTTATGCCTTTCAAGAAAATGCAAACTGTGCGAAAAACGGGTCAATTCTACAAACTGTTGCGAAGATAGTGTATTTCTACAAACTTTTCAATAAAGGGGATTTGTTGAAGTTGTTGAAGATGGCTAGGTCTTCACTTGACTTAACATTCAAATGTGAAAAACAGAATAGGATTGGCTACCCTTTAGTCTTTAATCCGTGGATGGATGAAGATCAGTTGGAAGCCCGATGTAGTCATTCTTCAAATAGTTCGGCTATCTGAGTTCTGTGATTCCTGCAGGTATCAGATGAGCAGACATAGAACCAAAGTAGGTTTCATTTGACCCTAGATCAATGATAAAAAAAAATGTGCAACAAGAATCTTCAAATAGAAATCACCAAGGAGAAAACTGTGGACTTAATTTCTAACAACCTTGACCTTATCTTGATCAACTTTGAATCCCCTGTTTGGAAATTCGATGACCCAAAAGGATGCCTTCATTCATTCCAAAGTAACTTTTCTCAAGATGTAATGATATAGATGTTTCTCTGCATATTTTTAATGTTTGGTGAAGCTTCTCCAAATGTTCCTTATGTAAGCTAAAGATACAAAAATCATCTATAAATATTTCTAGAAATTTTCTCAAAAAGTCTTGAAATATGACTGTCCTCATTCTTTGAAATGTAGCAGGTGCATTACAAAGTATGAATGGCATTCTATTATATGTGTAGGTACCCCAATCTGTTGTGAAGGTCATTTTGTCTCGATCCTCTAGTATGATTTGAACTTGATTGTAGCCAGAAAAACCATCTCGAAAACTCTATCTTTCAAAACCAGCAACTTTATCTAATATTCTATTTGTAAATGGCAGAGGATGGCAATCCTTTTTTGTTGCTTCATTTAGTATCCTAAAATCCTGACATACTCAGATTTTACCAATTTTCTTCTTCAATACCACGACAATGGGCGATACCCATTCAGTGCTCAGAATTGGATAAATTATCTCAGCTTCAAGATATTTGTCTAATTCTGCTTTCACCATCAAAGAATATTTAGGATTTAATCTATACTGCCTCTGTCGAATTGGTAGAGCCTCTGCTTTTAAGTCAATTCGGTGTTCACCAAATTTTCTAGGAATACTTTCTAAATCCTTTAACTTCCAAGCAAAAACATCTATAAATTCTTTCAAAACTTGTAATAAAGGCTACCATCAAACTTCGATAAGTGAACAGAAATATTCACTTCCGTTCTTTGCTGAAGAGGTATTTTCCGAATTTCATCATTGTCAATCATCCCCATGGTAGTGTTTATCTCACTTTTCCCATGTATTTCTCTATTTTGGGACTCACTTGGCTCCACCTATTCTTCCTCTAATTCATAACATTCCAGATATCGAATATCTATGTCATGTGATGCATGTAATTAGCCCATGAGCTTACTAATGAAGCTATGCAAGAAACCCAATGTTCTCTAATGAATGGTTGAGATGTGAGCACACTAAATTTGCTCCTCCTAAAGACATTTGCTATTACATTTAGTGTTTTATGAGTAAAGATACTCACTTAAACTACAATAGATCATCAAAAGGACTTGCAAGAAAGAAATTCCTATTATAATTAGTGTCTTATGAAATAGGAACACATCTTTTATATATGTGCTTAATTTCCACTTCTTATCAACAAAAGTTTAAATATGGCACAAAACTCACTGATATTCCATATTACGTTCTTTTGAATAACTATTATTTCATAAAATATGGATCTACTTAGATTGGACCATAAAAATTACACACTAAATCCAACATACTTTCTTTGCATAGCCTCATAACTAAAACCTAGTTCAAATTTTTATGTAGAATTTTCCAATTCTATTTCCAAATTATTAAGGAATGAGAGCACTATAACGGTTGGCATTCAACCCCTGGCTTTCAACCTCGATCACAAACGTAGGCATGGGAAATAGTTAAATTACATTGAATGTAAAAACCTTGCATATATTTCTTGCAACCAAGTTTTGAGTGGTATCAATTATTGTGTAAATGGAATACTACCCCAGCTTTGGCCTTCAAAATTTTATTTTATGAAAGACTAACCTAATATAGAAACGAAGGGGATGTAGGCCACAACCAAAATTGTTTTTACCCTTGTTTTAAAGGATGACATATCATTGCACTTGTCCCTACCTTTTGATCTCATTATTAAGCTTGGTTGAGCTTTTTTCATACTTCTATGCAACAAAAATAACTTTCCAAAAACAGTTACAATGGTTTGTGAAGCAATCTATTTTTTATCCTCAATTGTGTTTTGTGTACGTAACAATGTTATTTGCAAAATAGTTTTACCCATTTCTGTCCCAAATGGTAAGAAAAATCTTTCTCAATCTATGTGTTTCCGTTTCATACCTTAGCTCCCGAATACATTTCAACTGGTCACTATAATAGTGAGCGGTTGGAACAACATCGAGTACACCAACAACACATGCTTTGGATGCATTGGCTAGATTGGTTGTCAATTACTCCTGCTACTTTTGCACTTCATTGCACCTCTTCTTGAACAACTCATATGAATTTTTTTCTTGCAAAACTTATCGACATCAAGAGTGATACCTAGCACGCCAAAAAACTATTTAAAATGTCAAAAGACCTATAAGTATCGATGAAGATTCAAGGCCAACATACTATTAAACAAGTGCCATCGAGAATACTTTCCTTTGAAATACACCAACCGTACAAAAGAGATGGCCTTGAAACCAATATAAGAATTATACTCAAGGCTTTTAAAAGGGATTAAGATAAAATTATTGCATAAGCACATTGGAGTGCAAGATTCAAGAACCAAGGTGTAGTGTAAAATAACACTAGATGAAATTTTTTCTTGAAGATGTTACACAAGATTGGAAGAGAGACAACCTCTTGAAAAACCAATTTTTAGTATGAACACCCCAAAAACACTTCTCTATAAAAGCATTATAGATTCACATAGTATATAGGACAAAACTTGATAAGTCTACTTTGGTTTGTTGCTAGACATTATTCCAATGTTTGAGAAGACATTCCAAACTGAAACGGAAACTATGCACTTGAATTGGTGATAGGATCCATATTCAATTTGGAATCCATGCACTTGAGTTGGTACGAAAATGTGATTGTTGTGTGTGGAGTACAAGTGAACAATACATTCCAAATTCGAATTGGAAGTTGTGCAATTGGTCCGGGTGATCACATATACAACATGCATTATTGTAGTTAGTTGTCTCTTCCAGTTAAAAAAATGTTCTACGAACTTTTGTAGATTTGTGCATGGCCATCGTTAAAAACCTTTTAGTTTTCAAAGGTGACTCCTTTACTTGTTGCACTTCATATTTACAAGAACCATTCACCATTTCTAGTTGTGACTTGTAGGCTTTTAAATGCACGTTCTCATGTGTCAAATCTCTTGAAATTATATAATTTTGATTAACATTTTACGTCATTGAAAAGCTTAATCTTAAGACTGGTTTGCACTTGAAATTTATCAAAGATTTTGCAATATGTGGAGAGGGTTCTCATTAGGGAGACTGAGCTTGCAAAATTGGTTAACCATGAGAAAGATTATTTCAACATGAATAAATTGAATCATTAGATTGTCTCGGATATAGGGCCAAGATTACGTTGATTGATTGGCTCTTTTGGCTTGTTAAGTGGCCTCAAAATGAGTGTGCATCTACATCTTCCAGCCTTCCAGCTTCTTTTGAGAATTTAGAGCTGCAAATCAAATTCTCATCATGATGCATGTGTTAAAAAATTAATCTAGTCCATCATAGTGGGGTGCACTGAGTAGAGTTGTTGACTGTCACCGGAAAGGTGCAGGCTTCTTTTGAGAATTTAGAGCTGCAAATCAAATTCTCATCATGATGCATGTGTTAAAAAATTAATCTAGTCCATCATAGTGGGGTGCACTGAGTAGAGTTGTTGACTGCCACCGGAAAGGTGCAGGCTCGAGTCCCGACCACTATGTAGTGACATCTAAAGAGATTAGCTCCGTAAATGATTGCCAAGCTGTATATGTTGTATATAACGACTACTAGTTGCTTAATATGTATGCAAAAAAAAAAAAATAATCTTAATCTCAAAAAAATGGATATTGCAATTGCATAGAATGCTTCTTGGTTTCCAAGGGAAGGCTCAAACTTGAGACCAAAGAAACTTTGGATGTCAAGCTAACCAATTGCATAGAATGACTCAATTAATGGCAAAGGATTATTAAAGATCTAGGTGTTAGTCAATTTATGGCAAAGGATTATTAAAGATGTAACACCTTAGAAGCATACAAAGCACGTTATTAGCACTTTGAGTTTTTAAGGAAGCTGAAAGTGGCGGCGAATTAAATGCCATTATCGGTAGTATGTTTTCAGTTGGACACCGTATATTATACCGTATTACGCGTGAAGAGACGAATCGAATCGAGGAGATCGACACGGAGATTGGAGGCATTTTTTCTGGGGCTATGGCTCAGCGGCAGCAGGAGTGTGCATTGCGGAATGTGAGATCAGCAGATAATCAGAAACCATGCAGCACAAAACGCAGTAAGAAACTCTAAAACTACAAACAAAAATTTTGTTTCCTTGGTTTTCTTTGGCATTCACGCACACATTCTTCCCAATAACAGTTTTCCGCACCTGCCACATTGAAGAGAAGCGACCTCTTTTTCACTCAACACGTACGTTTTTGAAATCACTACCTCTCCATTTTGGGATGATCCCAGTGGTTCAGGCATAGCTTTCTTAGGGGTGTTACCGTGTTTGCATATCCAGTGATATGAGTCTCTGGCACGCATTAACTCGTGGTGTACATCAGGCGCCGGCGTTATCTGGATATGGCGCACAGATTTTATCATCCATGGCTGCTTCAACGTCAATTCATCGTCCTCCTTACAAACTGAGTCCATGGGAGCTGCAGCGACTACTGGCTGTTGTTTCAACTTGTCACTGGGTCTTGCCAATTTGGAGGAATTGCAGCCAGAAACAGAAAAATTACTTCTGAAAACTCTCATTGATGATGCTCTTGGATCACTTTGTATTTCGGCTCCGACACTTGATTCGGTAGTGAATTCACCATCGCCAACAGAGAAAAACAGAGACTGTGAGAAACCTTTCGGGCTGGCGATGTATGCATACGGTACAGGACGATGTATTCATACAGTATGGAGGTTTTAAAAAAAAAAGTGCTAATAACGTCAGATAGCGGGCCATTCAGGGCCCGTTATGAGATTTTGGGCGGGGGCATAAGGGCCCGTTATCTCTGACCTACTTTATTTAGTTTACGGTTGATACAATTCAATCCTTAACGTCTACTTTGTCTACAAATTGTAGTTGGCGGCAGCAAACCCTCAGAGCTTCCAGTTTGTCAGAGAATGCCATCATAAGACTATCAATGGATATTACGAAGCTGCTCCCTTTTAATTTATTTTCAGGTTTCTCTATAGACGAGCTTAAATATGTAAGCTATTTTATAGGCAGAAAGGCTATCTCTAAGCAGAATTTTAACTCAAATCAGGAAAATATTTGGTTGATGTTCACGACAGCCTTCAAGGGACACTTTGCTGGTGACTCCAAAGATGGAATCGTTAAGTTTTTGAAGGAGATGGAATGTTCAATGCTCTCACAACTTTGTCCTGTAGGTGCTATCACATCATCTTTATGATAGTTGATGTAGAACGCTATTTCCGCACATGTAAATTTGAGATCAAGAGATATGAAAACTAAACAATCATGCAGATAACTCATGAAACATCAGCTTTCTTCCATAAGCATGAATGCATTTCAAAACACACACACACACACGGTCCTTAAGCGGTTTTGTAAGTTTTGGCCTAAGGCTTTCACGCAAGCCCTCCACAAATTGAAACACCTGTAAAAACATCGGCACCTCCTCATGTATCCGCATCAGTGCTTCTCTGTACTTGTCTGCATATTCTTGTACGGACGCATTGCCTTGTTTGAGGCTTGATCAGGGTTGCATCGCCTGATTCTTTTCATCTAATGGCACCCAATTCTCAGCGAACATCCGCTTGAACTGATCCCAAGTTGCAGGCACCAAATTATCCTTCTCAATTTTACGCCACCAGCGTTGTGCCGTCTCTTGCAAGCGATATGTGGCTTCTGCAATCTTCTGTTCATCATCATCAATACCACACATTTGAAAAGCCTTTTTCCACTTCTGAATCCAATTCTCAACTGCATCGGTGTTGCATACTGCAATTGCTCCTGTGTATTTTGGCGGTTTCAAATCTTTAATTGTGGGCAATTTCCGCATCTTTGATGGTTGTGCGGCTTCTTTCTCAACTGTCACAGGCTCAACAACTACCATAGCTGTTCCACTAACCCTTTCAGGTTCTTGTGGAGATTTAGTCGACTTTAGTTGGTCGAGAATTTGTTGTAAAATACCTCCATAGCATCCACCTTGGCTGCCACTTCTTCGATTCTCAAGATTTCTGTGCTTGCATCTCCTAATGGATCCATATTTTTAATGTTGGAGACTATCCACTTGTTTAGAAGTCGAAAGTACCAGCAAAAATGAGTTTACAACTCTCAAAGCCCTTTTCCCTTGTATTTTGGCCCAAAAATTAGACCAACTTTGGATTGCTATAACTTTTCCGTGACTTAGACTTTTCCTGAGCGGTTGATTTGTAGTAGGTCGCCCTCTTGCTGGCTTTCCAATGAACCCTTAACAGTCCGGTTTAGGCTAGGACTGCCCAATCATCAAACAATTTCTTCTCAGCTGGTTTTGCACCTATGTATGAGAACCAAATTTAAAAAAAAGACCATAGGACTCCGTTTTCTTTGTTATAAATTGCATACTACATCCTTGAGGTCTGCCTAGAAGACTCCCAAAATTTGAGGATAATCCAAGAACCGAACGAAAAGTTATGAAGAAAAAACTCTTCAGCCTGTTAGCGCCCACCAGCTACAAGAAAATTCTCAAAATTGCTTGGATTTCGCTGCTGGGGTTGGTTTCTGTGACTATATTGTGCCTTGGCAATAGGAACAGTTTGCAATAGATCCCACCATCTGAGCTCTCAATCAAAAGTTATGAGCAAAAAACTCCCCTTTCTCTCTCTAGAACGTGTTTGTTTTTTGCTGTCCCAAGCTTCCAAAACTTGCAAACCCATGCTTTGATACCAAATGTCAGGCTCTCCCTGATCTTCCTACTGACATCCGTCCAAAACATGCACTGATCGCCACAAATTTCCAGCCTCTCTGATTCCCTGCAAGCACATAGCATCAAACAAAAGCACAGTGGAGCTGGCTGCGTCGTCTCCTCCTAGCCTTTGCTGGATAGATTATAATCCGGAATGCCTCCCTCTAGGCTCACTTATCCAAAATCCTCAAGCACCCCTTAACCCTGACCCTTCCTAAATCTCGACACATGGCCAACTCCATGCACAATCGACACTTGCCACTTGGTAGTACCCTAACACATAGGCAAGTGAGTAGGCTGACATGTGTCACTCATACAATGGACCAAATGTCCCAATGAGCATGTGACACATGTCATGTTTGACTGGTCAATCCTAACATGTGTCACTCATTCACTGGACCAGCTGTCTTAGTGAGCATATGACGTGTCATGTTGACTAGTCAACTCTCCTACTTTTTAGGAGGTCAGTCCAGCCACTCCGAATTAATGACCCAGTACCCAATACCCAAGCAACATGCAACTCTATGTGAAGAATTGAAAAAGATTATCTATGTTAGATATAGGGGTCTTATGTTTTTTACATCAAGCATCTAGGTGTAGGATGTTGATAGGAATAAATTTGGCATAGATGGCAAATTATGCATTTCCACTTGTAATGCCACTATTGAGCCAAAATAGAGTAAGAGACTAAACACTTGCTAATTAGAGTGTAGACTAGTGTAAAGTTTTTGTTTGATGAATTCCAAGAGGTCCAATAGGATATAGAGGTGGAACCTTGTGAGGTCCAATAGGAAATTGAGGTGTGCTTGAATATAGTCCAATAGAATTAAGAGGTGCATAGATCAATGATCCAATAGGATCAAGAGGTGACAAAATGTGGTCCAATCATAGTTAAGCATAGTGGTAGCTCGTGGACCTACTAGTATCATTGTACTCCTCATTTTGAAATCAATTGATTTGGTGATTTCATGGATTTTTTGAGTTATTGGATTTCTAGCTTTCTCTCTCTACCCGAGAGCTCTTGATGTATTTTCTCTCTCTACCCGAGGAGAGCAGCTTGTTTTTACTTAGATTATTTTTTGAATACTTCCCACACGTGTGAGTGAGAGTTGGAAGTGATTGAATGCATGTAGTAGTGTGTTTTTGCCATAGGATTCAAGATTGATCTTGAATCTCAATCTAGTCTTGATCTTGGTGCATCTACACACCTTAGGAGATCACAAGTACATGTAGTGGACAGTCCACACGTGTGAAAATCAACATGGTATCAGAGCCTACCTAAGGTTACCATGCATTTTGATCCATCTAAGTGAAAAATTTTCATCAATCTTGAGCTAGAAGTTGTCAAGGCCCATTTTCCTAGCTATCTTGTTCAATCTTGGATCAAAAGAGATCAAAAGGACATTGATTGGGTCTGACCTGGTACTGTACGGAATCAGGTGCTCAGACACGTGTGAGGAACATCCAATTTCAGTTTGGAAGTTCTCTCTCATGTTTGATCCATTTATCTTGCTTGATAGCTTGTTTTGAAGCTATTTTTGTCTAGTTTTTGTTACAATCAGTTTCATTCCATTTGGTTGAGCCAATCAAAAGTTATAAGCTTTTGAAGAGGGTTAGGTAGGGCACCTAGACCTGGGTGGACACATTTGGTTTGGTCAAGAGATTGCTTGGTTGATCCAAAATCACAGTTGTATGCTTGCCAATCTCATCTATATGTGATCTAGGCACTGTTTTGAGATCTTAGCCATTTTGTTTCATGCAATATCATTGTATTTGAGTCAAATTTGGTTTCTTAGTGTATTTCACACGTGCTAAGAGTGTTGGATCCTAACTTTGCCTATACTCCATCATTTGATGTGAAATAGATCTTGTTTTAGAGAGATTTGTGTAGCTAGTGAGAATCTATTCACAAATTGTTATAAGATCTTTTATAGGAGGAGATAGTACTCAATTATTGGATCCTATTGAAAGTGTGTAACAACATTTATTGTTCATCATCTGAGTTTTCTTCACTTCAAATGTCTTCAATGGGTTCATTCTTGTTGGAACCAAGTGAAAGATTGACCACTTCAAATTATTCAATTTGGAAAATGAGGATGGAGTCCATCTTGATCGTTCAAGACGTGATGGACATAGTTCTTGGCCTTGAAGAAGAACCACAAATTCTTCAAGAGGTTCAAAAATACAAAAAGAGAGCTAGGATGGCTCTCCACTACATTAAGATGAATGTCTCTAATGAGATATTGAGGGAGATAGGTACTTGTACAACAGCCAAAGAAGCTTGGGATTGTCTCAAGACTATCTATGAGGCTAAGAATACCTCTAGGCTTCTCACTCTTAGGAATCAAATCTTTCAAAGTAGCCAAAAGAGTGATGAAAGTGCATCTAGTTATGTTTTGAGAGTAAAAGATATTCATAGAGAGCTTGCTTGTATTGGTGATTCCATCAATCAAAATGAGCTAGTTCAAGTCATTCTCAATGGCTTGAGAAGTGAATTTGATAATCTTGTCCAATCCTATGCCATTAAGGAGGAGCTACCAAGTTTGGAGGCTCTCCAAAGTGTGCTAATTTCAGAAGAATCAAGACAAGAGTATAAGCTCTTGAGGATGGACAAGCTTTCTCTCACTCATAATGATGGCAAAGCTCTCTTTGCCAAGGATAAGCACAAAGAGAGGAGCAAGAACCAACATCAACAATCCTCAAGCAAGGACAAAGTCAAATCCAAAGACAAAGATGAGGAGGAAGATGATTCCTCTAATGCTTCATCATCCAAGCTCAAGAAGAAGAAGACGATCAAGTGCTTTTATTGTGGCAAGAAAGGTCATTATGCCACCAATTGCTTCAAAAAGAAGAAACAACTCAAGCAAGCCAATATTACCAATGAGAAGGAAGACACTATTGCAAGTGATGGAGAGGGATCTCTTATGGTCTCTAGTTTCTCATCTACTCCTTTCAAGAAGGACGGCCTATGGTATATTGATAGTGGAGCCTCTTCACATATGTGTAGCTCCAAGGACTCTTTCTCTTCTATTGCACCTTATGATGGAGTGAAGAAATCAATATACACTGCAAATGATTTTGAATGTCCTATTGAAGGCATAGGGAACATTCCCTTGAAGCTTGCATCCTCTAAAGTTCTTTCTCTCTCTAGAATTCTTTATGTACCTAAGCTTACCAAGAATCTTATTAGTGTTGGCCAATTGCTTGATAATGGCCTTGATGTAAAATTCAATGTTGATAATTGCACTATCAAGAAGAATGATGAGATACTTGCATTAGGGTCTAGATTTGTTGGCATCTATAAACTAGATCCAAATGAGTATGTGAATGCTTGTAATGTTGCTCTTATGAACAAGCTCTCTATGGAGGAATTATGGCATAGGAGGTTGGGACATCCCAACTACAAATCCATGCTCTCTATGATCAAAGAATCCAAAGCTATTGGCTTGCCAAAGTCATTCTCCAAGAAGATCAAGCCTTGTGAGGCTTGTGCTATTGCTAAATCTCACAAAAAGCCATTTACAAGACCTTCTATCAAAAGCAAGCATCCTTTGGAGTTAATCCACTTGGATGTGCATTTCTCATCAACTACAAGCAAGGGAGGAGCCACTTGTTTTGTTACTTTCATTGATGATTACACAAGATTCACCTGGATATATCTTCTTGCTTCAAAATCTATGGTGTTTGATCATTTCCTTATTTTCAAAGCTTATGTAGAGAAGCAATTCTCATTCAAGATTAAAGCTCTTAGAAGTGATGGAGGTGGTGAATATATCTCCAATAAATTTCAAGACTTTTGTGAGCTTGAAGGCATTAAAAGAGTATTCTTGTGCCTACTCTCCATCTCAAAATGGAGTGGCCGAGAGAAAGAATAGATCTCTATGTGAATGTGCAAAATCTATGAGAATTGAGGCATCTTTGCCCAAAGATTTTTGGGGAGAAGCCATTGATTGTGCAAATTATCTTTGCAATAGGCTCCCACATATAGCTCTTGGAGGAAATTCACCATATGAAATCTTATTTTTGAAGAAGCCTAAGGTTGATCATCTTAGAGTTTTTGGATGCTTATGCTTTGTCCATATTCCCTTGGAAACAAGGAAGAAGGAAGATCTAGTGCATGCAAAGGGATCATGGTTGGATACTCATCCACCAAGAAGGCCTATAGAGTCTTTATACTCTCTACTTCTCAAGTTATTGAAAGTAGAGATGTTTTCTTTCATGAAGATCAACACTCATCATTGAAGAGGCCGAGATCAAGAAATCTATGGATGCATCATCAATTATTGATTTTTGAAGACAATCATAATGTGATGGGGTCGAGATTTGAAGAAGACTCTCCTCGGATTTTTTCACCAAGAAGATCCATGAGAGATAGATCCGAGCTAAGAGGCTCTCATATGTTGACAAAGGCAAACAAGTGGATCTTGATTCCACTAATTATGTTTTTTATGTCTCTCATGAAGAGCCAAAGAATGTACAAGAGGCACTCATTACCAAGGAGTGGTATGATTCCATGAAGCAAGAGTATGATGCATTGATCACCAACAATACTTGGGAGCTTGTGGATCCTCCTTCCAACAAGCATGTGATTGGTTGCAAGTGGGTATTTCGGATCAAGTTCAATCATGATGGCACCATCAACAAGCATAAAACAAGATTATGTGCCAAAGGATTTGCTCAAATCCATGGTCTTGATTATGAGGAGACCTTTGCACCCGTTGCAAAGATGGTGACAATAAGAATTCTTATTTCTCTTGCTTGGTTTTTCAAGTAAAAGGTGTTCCAATTAGATGTATCCAATGCTTTTCTAAATGGTTATCTTGAGGAGGAGATCTATATGAACAACCTCAAGGATTCATCAAGGATGAGTCCAAAGTGTGTTTGCTCTTCAAAAGTCTTTATGGACTCAAGCAAGGCACCAAGATCATGGTATTCCAGACTTAACTCTTTCCTTATCTCACTAGGATTTACTCTTAGTGACTATGATCCTTCCATGTATCTAAAGTTTGTTGATAGCAATATTGTCATTCTTCTAATTTATGTTGATGACATTTTCTTTGTGGAAGTTGTATCAAGCTAGTTGATGAAACAAGCTAGCACTTGGTAATGTGAGTTAAAATGCAAGATCTAGGAGAGATACATTACATCCTAGCCTAGAAATTGATTTTTTATGAAAATCAATGTCTTTATATGCCAATCTAGATATGCTCACTCTATGTTGAAAAAATTTCATATGGAAAATTCTAAGAGCATAGATACTCCAATGGAGCAAATTGTAAAAGATCCTAATAAAGGTGAAGAAAGATCCTTTTAGGACATCAACACTTTTTAGGAGTCTTGTAGGCTCCTTGATTTGGCTTACCATTACTAGGCCCGATCTTAGTTTTTGTGTGCACAAATTGAGTCAATTTATGCAAGAACCTAAGATCCATCATTGGAAGATGGCCAAGAGGATTTTAAGATGTGTATCTTCATCTTGTGATTATGGTCTACTCTATAAAAGTGAAGATCTATCCATTATTGGGTACTCGGATTCGGACTTTGCAAGTGACAAAATGGATCGAAAGTCTATTAGTGCATACACTATCTTTCTTGGAGGCAATCTAATATCTTGGCTTTCCAAAAAGCAAGATACTATATCTCTCTCTTCATGTGAGGCCGAGTACAAAGCACTCACTACAACTACCAAAGAAGTGCTTTGGATCAAGAGGTTATTAATGGAACTAAAGTGCATCAAGGAGGATGATCTACCAATGATCAAGTGCGATAACATCTCGGCCCAAGCTCTTGCCAATAATCCCATATTTCATGCAAGAAGCAAGCACATAGAAGTGGCACACCATTTTGTGAGAGAAAAGCTTATTGGAGGAGAAATCTATTTGGAGCATGTCAACTCGTCCTCTTGTATTGCCGATCTACTCACCAAGCCTTTGAGCAAAAGTGCTTTTCATCAAGCATAGATCTAATCTTGGAGTTATATCAAGATCACTGCTCAAATCTTCATAGATAATCTTTTAGGAGGAGTGTGAAGAATTGAAAAATATTATCTATGTTAGATATAGGGGTCTTATGTTTTTTACATCAAGCATCTAGGTGTAGGATGTTGATAGGAATAAATTTGGCATAGATGGCAAATTATGCATTTCCACTTGTAATGTCACTATTGAACCAAAATAGAGTAAGAGGCTAAACACTTGCTAATTAGAGTGTAGACTAGTGTAAAGTTTTTGTTTGATGAATTCCAGAGGTCCCAATAGGATATAGAGGTGGAACCTTGTGAAGTCCACTAGGAAATTGAGGTGTGCTTGAATATAGTCCAATAGAATTAAGAGGTGCATAGATCAATGATCCAATAGGGTTATAATCTAAGCAAGATAAGTTCTTTGTGAACTTAGCGAGATTAGTCTCAAATTAAGTTAAGGGCACCACTCTATTCATTCTCAATTATTCAGTTCCTACTTCATCACAATTGCAAGGCACTTTTGTGAACTTTTCAAACCTACAATAGTCCTAGCTTCATCAAAGATCTTAAACCATCCATGTTTAATGGTGAAGAAAGGACAAGAATAAATATATCTTTACAAACTTTCCTTAGCAACTGAAAAGATATTCACACTTAAAAAATAGCCTTAAACCACCTTGCAAGCCCTAGAAGCTAGTTTGTCCCTTGGAATGGTGGCTAAACCTTTAGGAGACTGAGTAGATACATACGTTCATGGAAAGCCTTTGAAAAAGCTTTCCTAAAAAGAGTTTCTGCAAAAATGAACTAGTAGTGGCTTGCTCAAAAAATTATAATGGAGTTTCGTGTCGTAATAGATTGATTGTAAGAAGCCACTAAATAAATTTTATGTCAAAGAACACAAATTTTCTTGATCAAAGACTCTTTTGCATTCACTTTTGAGAGGCCCCCAATTCCATTCCACAAATTTTGAACATGTTGCACCCATGTATAACACTCATGTTGAACATGTTGCCACCCATATCTGATAGATCCCATAAAGTACGATGTCTCAAAAATAACTTTGTTGAAATTGGAATTTACATGTCAACAAAAATAATAGTCCATGAAACTCATTCATTCACTTATTTTCATTGAATGGTTTTAACCATCATAAGCAGGGATAGTCAAAGTACCTTGTAGTTCCTAATTTTTGATTAGTGCACAGCTCATTACTTGTTTAAACAATATTTGCCATGATATTGTTGCTTTCCATAACTACTCGTAATTGAGGTTTCAAGTCCGTGAATATAGGTGCATCACATTAGTTTTCTCAATTGGAAATTGAACACATTCAACTATTTCCATGAACTGTATATTATATTCTTTAATGATAGATGTCTATCAAATGAAATATCATTTGTGAAATAATTCACATGAAAAGACTTCAATAGTCTTTTGTCGAAACAATAACCAACAATTTTTGGAACATTCCAATGCTTCATATTCCATCAAGTATTGTCACCTAATAAGAGTAGGACTGCCAAAATACTTTCCCGCCATTGTCAATAATCTTGATCACTAATGTCAATAAAGAGAAAATAGAGCTGATAATTTTCAACAATTGTTCAATCATAATAGGAATTGACTATCCATCAAACAATAGCAATGGAGTGACCAAATTGGCTGTAGAAGTTGCACAATGTTAAAAATCAGATTTACAATAGATTACGACTTTTTTTTTTTTTTTTTGTGTTTTCTCATATTTAAACTACTAACTAATAAATTGTCTTTCATTTGATAATTCAAATCCATATTGTAAATAAAAAGGTAAAACATCATGTGTGATATCATCCAAACAATGATCAATGATGAGAAAAATTAGTAGTTGGAATTTTTTTTTTTTTATGGATCGAGAGTAAGAAAATCCAAAAACTTTCAATCTATTGTACCATAATCTTTGTAATAAAAAAAACATATACAATGACAAGAAAACAATATCCCTGGGAAAGATATAAATAAAAGTGTTCGGGCACTCGCAAATCTCGCATATGTAGTTGGGCACTTGCAAACTCGTCAAAGATAGATTCGATTTACATATCAATCTTTTTTTTAAAAAGTATGTTCCTAAAATGATTGCAAACTCAAATTATCATTATCAAATATTTAAGATTGATATGTTAAAAAAAAGATACTATTTTTTCACAAAAACACCCCCAATTGATACCGCGTATCGATTTCTCATATCAAGGGAGGTGTTTTTTTTTTTTTTTTTTTTTTTTTTTCCGATACGCAGTATCGATTTCTCGTATTAAGGGAGGTGCCTTTTGTGAAAAAAAAACTGTCATTTTTTTTTATGTTCTCACAAAAAACCAAGAAATGTTTAGATTTAATTGATTTTTCAGATTAAACCTTGTTTGCTTTCTCGAGACTCACAAATCTTGTCAAAGACAAGAAGAATCTGCTAACTTTTGGAGAGAAATGTGCATAAAATCAAGATGGGTACAATGGCTGCCACACTTGCAAATGACAATCCTCTTGGCCATCCTTTTTGGTTATGCAAAATTGTTGATTTCAAAGTCCGAGATGGTGAAATTGTATCTATTAATATACATTGGTATCAAAACAAAATATCATGATGCATTTACAAGAAAGTATGTTCTTGAAATGATTGCAAACTCAAATGGTAAAAGAAAACGAGTTCACAACCAAAAATCGGTTCCACTTAAGTCACCTTGTCTTGAGGCTCGAGAAGTTGAGATAATTGTTTATGAATTTGAATTATCCAATTTGGGTCACTTTCGAAAAACAACAAAAAAAATCATTTGTCAAAGACTTCCAAGAAGAAAATGTGTCGTTGAAATTACCTTCGTCAAGAAAAAGACCATGTAGAGGATGACCTCGGATTGCATAGGGGAAGATAATGTTTTTGATTGATAGTAATGAGGGAGGATAGATCTTTCACTCCTTCACATTCTTATGATGATATTGATGATGTTGAATCTGGAGGCATTAGACACAGACGAGGATATAGGTTATGATGCTAGATCCCCAAAATAAGCTAGATTTTGTATCACATTTTGCACAAAATCTGAATAAATCATACCAATTGGGCTCTTTCTGATTTTTGTGTACTATAACTTTTAGCAAAAAAATTTGAATACTTCAATTTTTTACATATTTTATGTTACAAAATTTGGTAAAAAAAATTTGTGATTTTTTAATGTACTTTTGGCTATGGGTATGATACTATAGAACATTATTCTTTTAAATGTGTTAAAAGTGCCATTTTTTAAGAAGATTCTAGAAAATATTCCTTATAGTTCTCGTTTCTACGAAATATAACACATTGTGATACGCAACGGTGTTAATAAACAATACAATCAATTACTTTAATATTCTTCAATGATGGTTTGGAACCAATCATGTCTCATGAGATGTTTGTTTAGCAATCCTTTAGTAGAGTATCTATTTTGAACATATGTGGTTGTTTCTACAGCCTTGGCCCAAAATGATTTTGGTAAGGATGCATGAGCAAACATGCACTTGTAGCTTCTACCAAGGTCCTGTTTTTTCTTTCAACTAAACCATTGGACTATGGGAAATATGAAATGTGAATTATCTCTCAATTTCACAGCTTCGACAAATAATCCTTAAATTTTATTTGGATATATATATATGTATATATATATTCTCCTCCATTGTCAATTTGGTTAGCTTTAATTTTCATGTGGTTTCTACTCAGCCTTTTCTTTAAAGATCTTGAAATAATTGAATTTTGCTTTCATAAAATATACGGTAGTTCTCCTAGAAAAGTCATCTATGAATGTAATAAGAATCTTGAAGGAGTGACCACAAATATCACTATGAACTATGTGTAAAAGACCCTCTAGAATCATGAATATGGTATGATTTAAATGGAGGTCAAGATTGCTTCCCCATAAGACAACTCTTTGACAGATTGAAATTTCGATCTTCATGTATGAATAACTGAGATCTAGTACAAGATTTTTCTTAAACATATTCAAAATCGAGACATGATTCTTATGACCAAGGTCTATAATGCCAAAAGAATTTTTATTACTAAGAACTCTATACCGTTTAAAAGCTTGTGTAGTAGCAGAATAGCAATGACTCAATTTATAAATATATCTTTTCAAGTACAAAATTTCTTTTACTTTTATTTAGAATGGTGCATCAATTTGACTCAAATTCGAACATATGTCCTAAATTTGTAACTTTGCTTACAAAGAGTAGATTCTTTGACAAATTTGGTACATACAAAACTTTTGGTACTAATTTGAAATTGACCATGCTTAAAGCTTCGGTTTATAGTACTTTCACCTTCAATATCATCAGTGCTACTATCTCCAAGATGAACATATTTCTTTGTACTGTATCCAATATATTGCTGAAACCAATCTACATGGCTTGTCATATTTTGTGTTGCTCCAGAATCGAGATATCATAAGTCCTCACCCCAGGTGTCTTGATGAATAGCCATAAAGGCATCTTGTTTCACTTCTTGAAATTATTGCTAGAGAAGACTCTGTGACTGGCATTAGCTTGTTGGCCCGACTGCTTCTTCTTGTTATTATTATACATAGAGATTTCTACAGTCCCGAATGTTCTGTCCTTTTTACAATATTTGTACAACAGTTTCTTCTTTTACTGTGAAGTGGTTTGTTGATTTTGCTACTAGATCGAAAATCTGGTTATTAATCCAAATTTGATTTGAAATGTTTTTTGTCCTCTTTTTCTTATTCTTTGATTTATTTTTGAGAACAATTCATGTGGCTTAGTATTTGAAGAAGAGTTCTGATAATATCCCATGTTTCTTTAGATGATTGAGCTGAAAAGATATGTCCAACCTGAGTGGAGGATGATTAGTGTAAAAGCTTTTCCGTCCTTCATTTTCCATTTTAAAATGGATTCCACCCTCCCACTTTAGGTTTGATTTCATTGCCATTGACAATAATCCTTAGTTCTCTTGCCATGAAAACATCTTCATCTTAAATTTCCATATAAAATAGTTGGATCCATCAAGCTGAAGATATGCAGTTGTCGAGATGGCTTTTTTTTAAAAAAGTTGTTCAATAATCTTACATGTATATCAAACTTTTCACACTTCGACAAGTGTATAATTTTTACATTCAACTACTCCATTTGACTATGGAGATTACTAACTGTTTGCTCTTGACTTGTGCTTTCACACATAGAATGCTACAACCCGGATAAGTATTCCTACCAGACTAAGGCTTGATAATTCTCACATTTTTCTGGACAACACCAACGTTTCTTTTGGAAAAGAAAGATGATTGAAAAGAGAACAAATATATGTCATCTTTCGAAACATGCAACTATGGTATAGAGCATAAAGAAGCTTCATCATCTTGTTGAGATTTACATGACTAGCCAGTTAAAAATAATTTTTAATTCTCTCACAAGTTTGAATTTTCCAAAATCAAATCTATAATAAATGTATATTTTTCAAAATATGAAAAAAATTTATAAATGGAATTTTATTATAGTTGTGAAAGCAAGATTACCTTTCTAGAATAAATACTTACTTTCTTTATTTTTTTTTGAATTTCTTTTCTTTTATTCTAGGCCTAGCCAACCAACGTTGCCAAACTATCTTTTCAATAAATAAAAAGTAACAAATGCCAAAAACAAATATCAAATTATTTAGTATAATGTGTTAACTAGTTGTACTTCAACTAAAAATGTAGGAAAAAAGATTGTATTATCAAGTAAATAATAATCCAAATTTCTCAACAAAAGGAAATAGAAAAACATCCCTAAAAAGAACTTTAGTCATGAAAATTATTTGCTTCTGTGATGAAGCACTACATAATTTAGCTATGATTTTAATAAAAATAAGAATGTTAACAAATATCCTCTATATAATTGAGACATAATCAAAAGCTCTCAGCCCATGATTGTTTTTTTGTTGAAAAAAACATGACATAAACAAGAACATATAATAATGCAATTTTGTCTTGAGTGTAAATGCCAAAGAAATGAAAGCACAAAATGATATTGAATCTACATAATGTGTACTATAGCCACAGCATGATTGTTTATCTCCTAGAAGATTCCAATCATAAAAGATTTTCACCAAGGAGATATAATGATGAAGCCTATTGCAATTTTGTGGAGGAGCCAGCCATATGATATGAATTCTAAGTAGATGTTTGATCTTTCTTGAAGTGTGAATTGACTTTCAATTTCATAATTTTAGAACATTACTTTATAGCTATTTCAAAATAGGTAGATGTTCGAGAAGAAGAAGAAGTTGAAAAAAGTACGAAAGTTGAATAATAATAATTCAAATTCAGAACAAGGCAACAAATTCGAAAGCTCATCAAACTCAAAAACTATTTGCAGATATTGCAAATGAACCAAATATTTATTGGAGGATTGTCGAATTCTCAAATCAAAAAAGCAACAGTAGCAGCAACCGCAAACATCAACATGCTAATGTAGCATAAAACTTCGAAAGACTTCAACAAAGAATTTGATGAAGCAACATGTATGGCAAATAAAGACCGACAAGATGTTGATTCTTGGTATTAGCACATGACATAGCTAGTGAAAATTGGTTTCATGAGTATAGTCAAGCTACGACTCAGAAGTATGTCTCATTGGTGATAGTAGTAAAGAAGAAATCAGAAGCCTTCAAGTATTTTCAACAATTCAAGCATGAGCTGAAAATCAAACTTCCAAGAAAATCCAGGTAATTCGGAACTGATGGTGGAGGCGAAGCATTAGCCAGTTTCTATTGAAGTGGCAATTTTGTAACTTACATAAGGTCTACATCAAAATTTTGAGTGAATTAAACAAAACTTAAGATTGGCTTAGAAGGGGCCTATCTTATTTTAAAATTTGAGTTTAGCCAATCATGGAGAGCTTAACACACCACCCACCCCCCCCCCCCCCCACCCCCCCCCCCCCCCCAAAACATAGAACTACAACACATAAGGTTGTGTTCAATTATTGACACGATAGTAAGAGACAACAGGTTACGGCCATATTCAGCTAAGGACATGGAATAGTCCTAATATGGTAGACCGGCCCCTCCAGTGTTTGAGATTATTGGTCCACGCCTAGATTTAATCCACGTTCGTGTGACAGATATAGGCAAGATGACAGCATGAAGAGATGTGATCTATTTATACTTGGATTGCATGGAGATTGCATGGGTTCATGCACAGAAACCTACTCTCTATATATTGGGGTAGGAATTCTCATGTCGACAACTTGGGGTTAGGTCACCAGTTGCTCTCTTCTCCTCTTGTTATCACAAGGCATTGGCTTGAGGGCTAGATCCAGAATGATCTAGGTTTGGTTGGGTGGTTTTGCTCCATAGTGTCTCATGTTGTGTGTTTAATATTCTCATCTTAGGGGTTTTCCTAGTGGCTTTACATTGGTACAGAGCTCAGCTAAGATGCGGCGGTCTTCGTTGGGTTGGGAGACGAGTTCCACATCTGAATTGGAAGATAGAAGCACTTGGATTTACATCCTCGGTTGGAGTGCTATTTTTCTCAAGAAAATTATGGAGTTGGATTGACTAATTCCGGTTTGAGGCATGCTTGTCAATAATGGTGGTAGAGTGCTCTTTTACTCATTCATGGTTGCAACGATGTTGAGAATTAATTTTGAATTCATTCTTAAAATTCAGGTATCCTTGGTGAATCTTTCGATTGATGTAGAATGATCCGTTGTGAAAAATCTTGTTGAATAACATGCGTGAATCTGTAAGGCTTGAATCCAGAATGGCTCTCTAATTTGAAGGACTTTTAGGAGGATGGAGTTACAATGTAAATGTGGCAGGAGATGTTCTTTAGATCATATAGCCATTTTATGATTTGGGCAAATGTGGAACGAGATGTCTTTGTCATGTCTAATAGTTGGGTAAGACTTTTACTTCTGTGAAGTTTTTGGAATAACTTTTCATATCTAGTACTAAAAAAATAAATTCATCTATTTTGCTATAGTCCATGGATATGTACCGTAAGTTTTGTTCTGGATTTATGTTGGATTAAGGTTTAGATTGTTCGACCAACTTGTTTGAATGCTAAAACTAGCTGGTATGTTTCTGTTAACACTCGATTATTGCCATAACCAATCAACCCTTTGCTATCTAAATTGTATTGGATTTACACATTGTAGTTTTGGCTTCAAGTCTTTTGCCTATGTTTGGGGATCGATTTTGGTCTACACAGAAGTAATAAAGTTGGTATAGGTTCTAGTTCATGTTAAGTTTATGTTTGCGTTTAGGTTTTTGTTGTAAATAAGTAATAGTCAATTTGTATCCTTAGGCAACTACCAAAACAGAAGGACGTCCTGTTGATAGGACATGAACCCACTATTGATCCCAATTTTCTATGATGTGATGAACGCTTAGCTGTAGTAAAAAGAACTAAAGTTGTTACGAAAGGTCAAACTATTAGTGTAGTTTTGAAGTTGCATACTTGTTCAGTAGCCTCAGGTAATTAGATTTAGGATATCATTAGATCTAGATAGATAGATTAAAATTTAGGTCCGTTACAAACCATAGCGTAGCCTAGCCTTAGTTTTTTTTAGAATGGCCCTTGTTAGCCCAATTAAAAATTAGTCTAGATCTAGTTAGGTAGAAATCCCACTTTGTACAAATTGCCCTTACCTGGTGTATGAAAAATGCTTGATTTTTGAGTAGAAATCAATCTAGCATGCTCTAGAAATGGTGACTCCTCAAAATCCCTTGCTAAATGTGGCTGCTCCTTCAATAACCTGCACCAAAGCTCTGATACCATGTGAAGAAAATAAAATCACTAAGATCCAATTTGTCCTTTTGATCTTGGATTACAAGGGTAGCACATCAAACATCATTAACAATGTAGAAATTTAGCATCTACCAAATATAAAAGCTATGAACTCAATAAGAACTTGACAAAATAGCATAAGAATTATAAGTTGTTGTTGTTGTCCGTACAATGGCTGTACCACAGCTCCTTTCACACGTGTGAAGTCAATACACAACTTAAAATATCATTCTACACACAAGAATTCAAGATAACCACAAGACAATGCAAAAATAGATATAGAAACCCAAAGAGATCACTTCCATAAGCATGAGAGAGAGAGAGAGAGAGAGAGAGAGAGAGAGAGAGAGAGAGAGAGAGAGAGAGAGAGAGAGAGAGAGAGAGAGAGAGAGTGATGCCCTCTTCCCACGCTTGTACACTATATAGTAGGTCCTTGACCCATTTGGATGTGCTTGTCCAAGCTTATCAACATCTAGAAAGTTCTAGATCTATTCTACCAATAGACTAGATTCAATGCATCTAAATTACCAATTTGAATTGGTTCAAACTCGACTTACCAACTTTTTCCACACTTTTAAAATATGGTAATTCAAGTAAACTTAGGCCTAAACAACTTCAT
>MU836605.1:0-26542 GCA_029204225.1 Diphasiastrum complanatum
CTCCTAATTAGAGAAAAAGAGAACACTCAAAAGCATTCCTAATCAAGCACTGTGTTGGTGGAAAGTTGTCTCGAGACTCCAATACGAACTGTCTATGCCGAATTGGAGCTCTACTAAAGTAAGAAAGGATACATAGTCTTGGTACTACAGATGATACTGATGTCGAAGATGGAGGTGTCGTCTCCTCATACAAATGCTCAGTTTACGGAGATCTCCGAACGACCCCTGTTGGTCACAGGATGGGACAAAATTGCAGGCCACGTTCCGGAACGCGTTCCGGATCACGTTCCTGATCGCGATCCGGGATTTCCCATTAGGGTTTCCCGGAACGGTTTTTTTTTTTAAAAATTTCTTTAGTGCCAATATGGGTATCAAATGAAAGGGTTTTTTGAGAACAGTTCATTTTCTAGTTTGCCAACATTTTCAAGACCAATGTCATCCAGTTTCAGGCCATTAAGTGATTTTCTACCCACCAGGCATGTATTCAATCGAATCTATATATTGTGTGAAATGAAATCATGTGCAGGCAAAGCATTGAAACCATCGCGACTGCTTCATCCGCCCCGTGACCTCCTCCTGCCTCATCCCAACTCCCTCTCGCAGCTACCTCGCCCCCCTCGCTGTCACAACCTCCCCTGGTCCTGTCACGACCCCCCTGCCCCTGTCAACCTCCCCCTGCGCTGTCACGACCCCCCTCTGCACTGCAGATGACACCCCCCCCCGCTGCCCTTGCCACCACTGGTGATACTGCCCTCTACCACTGATGATATCCCACCCCTTGCTGCCCTCGCTACTGCTGTGGACACCCCCTTGCTGCCCTCGCTACTGATGCTGACCCCCTCCTCGCTGATGAGACCTCCATCCTCTCTGATGTTGCCACTTCCATTCTTGATGGTGCTGTCATCTCAACAATACTTGCCGCGGCCGTGGCACCCCCTTCCACCTCATCTTTCGGTTCTTCCTCTTCTTCTTCTTCTTCCTTCACTATTGCCCCCCCTCCTTCTCTCTCTCATCCTCTTCTTCCTCCACATCATCTTCACACACACACACACAGCCTCTCCATTTCCAACCCCCATCCTCTACACTCCCTCCAAATCAACGGAACTCTTTTCCTCTTGGGAAGCTGACCAAATGCGAGCAGATCTCTGATTCCTGAAGCAAGAACTCTCACAGATGAAAGAAGTCATAGTTTTCTTACTAAAGGAAACGAACCTGTTGCAGTCCAAAGTCGCTTCATTGGAGCAAGTGATCAACACTAAGCAGTTCGCAACCTCGGAATCGACCACCACCATGATAAGGGCGCTTGAGAATAAAATTGAGCAACATAAAGATTCATGGGCAGCAGTCTTGAAGAAAGGCACCACACCTAGCGCCCCCATTTCCTCAGTCATCTCAGCCACCATTTCGGAAGAGCAGTCACGGGAGCAAAATAACATTAGGGTTCGCGGGATACTGGACAAACAGGATGCCATTGCGTGTTCGTGCCCTTGACAGTGATATGCTTGGAGTTACCAGGACCTCCGCGGATAGCTTGGGACCTACTACTCCATATGGTGAGCACTTACTACAGTTTGGAGAGGCACACGAGCTGGCCATAGTCAGACAGTTATACATGCCACCCTCACAGTGGAGGACATAGTCGTTGACTATCTCATGGGGTCACCATCCTTTATACCCACAGTCTGACTTCCACGTCTCTCCCACCACCCTTTGTGATCACTCGTTTCTCTCCTTCGATATTGGCCACCTTCCACCCACTCATTCATCTACACCATCCACGCTTACCCGCTTACATGCCTTTGTACCGCCAGTCCTTGGCTTCACTTTTACATTCCTTTCCTCATGACAGTCCAATCGACACCCAGGCTGCTTTCCTTACCACTTCTTTCCACATGGCTGCATCACTAACCCTCCCCACAAAACCCCATCCCAAAAAGACTCGCCGCACACCTCGACCATTGGGCACCCTCCATGGTACGATACCAAGTGCCGTTCCCTTCATCAATCAGTAACCTATTCACGTATCCATGCCCCACATTTGCTTCGATCTTCCAGACGCTCCTACCATCGTGTTCTTCGTCGTAAGAAGCGTTCCTATGACGATTCTGAAGGGAAACGTCTTATTGACCTCCTTTTCAATTCTTCTTCGGGCGCTTTTTGGCGTGAGTTCATCCCTCGCTCTCCACCACCTCTCTTGGAAGACCTTCGCATTTGGACCGATTATGCTACCAGCCTGTATACCGTCCCTACCGATTCGCCAATCTCTATATCTCCACGACCATCCGAGTTCTCCTTCTTCACCTCTGACATGGTACTTGCAGCCATTAAGAAGATGAAGTCCCCCAAGGCCAAAGATATTGAAGACCTTGAATCTGAGCTCCTTTCCCATGCCTCTGACTTACTTGCCCCCACCATAGCCACCCTTCTTAATTCCGCAGTTGTTTCCGGTTTCCCATCATCCTGGTGCACTAACGTTATCCACCCCATCCATAAGAATGGTGACCCCATGATTCCGAGTAACTACCGCACCATCATGAATGGACATGTCCTGGCAAAACTATATGGTACTATCCTACAGTCAGTTGTGAGCATAGAGGCGGAGACTAGGAGATTACATGCCATGGGTCAGGCAGGTTTTCGAGCCCACTACTCTACTGCAGACCACATCTTCACATTGTGGGCACTTATTGAGGAAGCTAAGCACAGGAGAGAGAGACTTTACTGTAGTTTTGTGGACTTCAGGAAAGCCTTTGATTCCGTTCCTCGCTCATTGCTCATCCAGAGACTCCAAGACCTTGCCTTCTCCACTGAGATCGTTCTTGCTGTAATGGCACTTTATGAGCGTGTCATGGGTTGTTTCCGGCATAGCAGTGGCATATCCGATCACATTTGGAGCACTATTGGGGTGAAGCAGGGTTGTTCCCTCTCACCAGTCCTCTTTGGCTTGTACATTGATGAGTTGGAGCGAGTCATTACACAGTGTGGCGGTGCTGGTTGCCAGCTTGGGGACATCTTGATTGCATCCTCCTTTACGCCGATGATGTGGTGTTGGTCTCACCGACCAGAGAGGGGTCTCCAGCGACATTTGGACTGCCTACAGAGTTTTATACTAGATGGGCCTAGGGGTGAACATTGGGAAGACAAGGTTATGATCTTCAAACACTTCACACGAGCATTCATGCAGCAACAGAGCTTACTCTGGGTGGACAGGTTTTCGAGGTGGGCCCTTCGCTACACATACCTGGGGATCTTTCTCAGGTCCTATGTTTAGCATGAGACAGTGGGCCCGCCACCAACTCGACTGGGGGAAGGGGGCATGCCTCCTTTGGTTGCACTAGAGCGATTTTGTTTCCGGAAGTCCATCCAGGATGCCCGTAGTAAGTGTCGCCTCTTTGATACCATTGTCACCCCTACGGCTCTATATGCGGCAGAGACATGGTGTACAGGTCTCTGCCCTCCCTCATATTGGTGCCATGTCTTTACACGATTACAGACCACCATGCTAGCCGGCTGATTCGAGCGAAACCTTCTGTTCCACATGAGATTCTCTTGGCTGAGTTTGCAGTTCCACCTTTACAGATCGAGACAGCTCTTCAGCTCATCAATTATATATAGAGGATATAGGCGTTACCAGAGATAGACAGACGATACACACAGGTTGCACTACTCTCTTCACAACATCTTCATGATCAGGGCTACAGGTTATCATGGTTCTCTCAGGCATCTCACCTCCTACTTGATTCATTTGGTATCTCCATCACAGAGCTACCCCTCAGGCACCCACCAGTATATCAAACGATTCCTCTCGCACATACCTAGAGCGGACTTGGCATAATCAGTTAGGGGTTAAGCCAGCTTTCTACCAGACCCATTTCTTGGAGCTGGATACATCAGGGGCCCCGGTTATGCCACGCTACTTGGATTCGGGACTATCACATTGCCTCAGATTCACACTGGGACAGCTTAGGGTATCTTCTCATCAGCTAGCTATTGAGACTGGGAGATTTCATGGTATTCCCAGAGAGGAGCGGATTTGCCAGTTATGCTCTCTAGGTGAGGTGGAGTCTGAGGAGCACTTTATCTTCCGATGCCCTGTAAGCACGTTACTACCTAGGATCACCAGACATCATACACAGAGGCGTGCCACTGCTACACATGCTCATGCTCATGGGTGCCCACATACGACGCCAACAAGCTCCCAGCACTTTCTCATGCTGTGGCTCGCATTACATCTTTTTATAGTATCAGTACAGCAGCAGTAGCAGCACAAATCAAGGCTTCGCAGTCTTGACATCTTGACATAGATACATATGATCAGTATGCACACACACCGCATACGGGTCTATAGTTTGTACTAGATGTTTTCTTTATTACATATTGGAGACTTTTATACACTCCCATGGTTACCACACACTTGACATGTACTTTTTGTCTTATATGCCTTTTGGCATGGAAAAGACATTAATAAAGCTTTCTTTCTTTCTTTCTTCTATCTAACTCCAAGAATGCAAAATTTTTTTAGTGTGGGCCCGCGGATTGCCTGCTCGCGGCCCACAAAAAAAATTTGCTAGTAACAATCTCTCTAATCATGAGTGCAACACAACATGAATTGTCATATGCTATAATGGACCTCAGTGTAGATAGTGATATATTCCTCTAATTTCATAGTATAATTGGAACATCTGAATAAGAGAGTACTTTTCAAACTCTACCTTAGATAATGAACACATCTGGCAAATCCGATCCTCCCATGGGTTACCCTGAAAGCATCCAGTCTCAATCACAAGCTGATGTGATGAAACTCAGAACTGGCCCAATATGAATCTCAGACCATGTGGTGTTCCCGAATCCAAATAGCATGGTAGAACTGGGAATCTTGCCATATCCAACTCCAGAAAGTGAGTTCGATAGTAGGTCGGGATATCCAACTCCAGAAAGTGAGTCCGATAGTAGTCGGGTTTGACCCCCGAGGGTCGCCCTGCCATGTTTGACTAGATTATGCTCTGTATCAAAGTTGCAGTCCGCGTTCCGGAAGCGCGTTCAGGAACGCAATCCGGGATTTTTCCAGTAGGGTTTGGCCGGAATGCAATTTTTTTTTTGGGATAGTTGCCAATAAGGGTTATCATGTGAAAGGATATGCAAAAAAGCAATAGTTATGCAGATCTATTGCTTGGTTTCAGATGGCTGCAGGCTACATTCATTAGAAAAACTGGACATCAGTAGATGGTTTAAAGAAAACTATGGCTGCATTTTCATATGGTTTCAGAAATTTGGGACATCAATAGATGGTTTCAGCTATTCCACAAGAAGTATACAATTCTCCGCCGTAGATCTGCAAACCATTGGCATCAAAACACCATTTCAAAACTGATTTTTGATATCTATTGGAAAATTTGAAAGCATTCCACCATTCAATTACGTTTAGTTAGTATTAAACTCAAAAAAAAAAAAAATGGCCATTACTCCTTTTTCCACAAAAAAATTAAAAAATTAAAGATCGATCGATCCGGGTCGCGGATCGCTGACGTTCCGGATTGCACGATCCGAAACGTTTTTTTGCAGCGGATCGCGATCGCTGCAACTATGCTCTGTATAGGAACCGTCTGATGTAGTCATGAGTGCCCGTGCCCAATGGAAGCCCCATGATAGTTGGAAACCCTAACTATGAAGATGTTGAGATCAGTTGAGTGCTACGTGTGTGTATCTTAGCTCAGCTCGAGGGGAACAATCGCGAATGATCTGATGTGGGATGGGAAGGCTTAGCCCGTATAATATGTGATAGCATAAGGATCTGCAAGCATGAGATATTGTCCCAATCAAATGAAGAGAGACTTGTACACCATGCTTCCGCTGCATATAATGCAGTGGGGGTAACAAGTGTATCAAAAAGCCGACACTTACTCGAGGCATCCTGAATAAACCTCCAAAAACAAACCTCTCTAGCTGGACAAGAGTATTGTGCACTAATGTGGTCAACATTCACTCTTAGGTCTGGTGTATATAGTAAAAAAGGGAAGCTAATGAAGATCATCGAATACTTCCTACCACTAAAATAATGGCCTAATCACGTGTTTTGAAAAAAAACAGCAATTTTTGGGATCTTTTTTTCTTTTTTTGAGAGTGTTAAGAGCAACTTTTGATTGAAAATAATTGTTTTTTGGCCGACTTGGGACCCAATGGCCGCTGGGATGCCAAGCAAGGCCAACATACATCATAGTACCCATCTTTCTAAGCCTCCATCGCCATTTTCTCTTTTGGGTTTCTATTGAAACGTCCTTGTTTGGTGCACTGATGATTGAGGAGAATATTTTGGACCATTTTGAAGCGAATGGAAGCATCAAAATGAATAAAAACTCATTCGTCTTGCAAGTTACCTGCCCAGATCTGATTTTTTTTACTAGTTAGATTCAATTGCTTGGTACTATATAGTTGCTTTTTCAAACCTCTTGGGATTTCGCAGGCTAGGTTTGAGGACTAGGGGCGCCCTAATTTCCATAGGCCATTTTCTCATTTTGCTATTGTGTTTTGATCCAGGGTGTAGGCTGCCAAAAAGCTCTAAATTTCAAGTTTTTTGGGATTTTTGCATAGCTCAGGATGCCGAAAGATCATGACATATGTGTTTGTAATGATATTGTAAAGTTGTGCATTGTCCTATGCTCTCTAATTGATGCTTCATAATTGTAAAATAGCCAATGGGCAGTTTTTTATACGAACTTGCAAAAAATTTCATTTTTTGGGAAACTTTAAAATAAAAAAAAATGTTTCAAAACGTTTGGGTCAATTTCTCTAGATGTTTGAAGTGCATTACAAATGTTTCACGTTTGGGAAGTTTCAAACGTTTAGTTGCTACCAATGCTGAATATACCGGGTTCCAATCGGCGGTTCAAATCGGCCGATTTGACTGGTTCGAACCAGTTCGAATCAGCTTGGTCAGGTCCCCCCGCCGATTCGAACAATTCATTTTTGGGGAATCAAACAATTCTTCATTTTTGGGGTCGATTTGAAATTTTTTTTACATGGTAACCGATTCGAACAGGTTCGGATTCGAATCGGACCGATTCGAATCGGACCAATTTGAACCGCAATTTTTTTTTTTTTCAAATTGCCAATTCGTGATACATTGGTTGCTACACCTCTAGATGGATGGTTGTATGATTATTTTCCCATTTCTCATTGCTTGATTTTGTTTTTGTGTTTTTCCGACAATTGGATCCAGTGTTTTCTGGTGGCATGAAATCATGTTTATGACATGTTTTCGTGTTGCTATCGAACAAAGATACAGAAGAGAAACTGTATACAGTATCATTACTTTCTATATAATGGATGTTATATAAAAAGAATAATTTGAGAAAAAATGGGCCGATTTCTCAATTGTAAAACTTGCAAGCATAGTTACCAGCAACACTTTGGTATTAGGTTGAGAACTGGGAATGCGTTTGCAAACTCTTTTCACGCTTCAATGTTTTCTACATTTGTAATATCTATGAGTGCAATGTAATGCTGTAAACCTAAAGTCTGAGGCATATTTTAAAGCTATTCTGTCCTAAAAGTACCCTATAAGTTTCCATAAGTTTGGTTTGCATAATTTTTGATTTTTTGTCAACCCTGCATGTTTGAAGGTTGCAAACGTTTGCTGGCAGCTATGCTTGCAATAGGCTCTATCCTGGAATACAGGAATTTCTCACTTTGCTTATAGTTATTATCTGTTAGTAGTCTGAGCATTTGTTAATTGCGTTCTACAGACAGATTGGCACTTGATATAGCTGTTTGAACATTCAGTTATTTGATCAATGAGGATATTTGAACTTTGGGATGCCAGATAGCCAATTTTCTATTTTTCACTTCAAGGGTTACCCTGTATCTGTTGATAATAGAAACTTTTAAGTAATAAAAAATTTGGCATTCAAAATCTTCACATTATTAACCCATCAAACTGAGTCACACATGTCATGCACTCCACATTCATCTATGCAATCCACATTCATCTATGCATGTTTACTACAAGTACTTAGTATTGGTTGAAACTGATCAACAAATTTAACATACTGACTTGATATTAAATTCGTTTGGAGATTCTAGGTGGACTTTAACTTTAGATTAACAGGCTGCCTTCAATACGAATTGTGTTTGGGCCATTCTAGGTCGCTTTTATATGTGAAACAAATTTTTTGTTGAATAATACTTCTTTAAGAATGGGAATGACCAGTTCAAAGAGCTCCTTTTCATGTATGAAACTATTTTTGGAGCTGCACTGGTTATTATTAAAAGCGAGCTTCAATCTCTTTTTAGCAGGTGAAAATCATGAACAATTACAGTGGTAAGTAGACATTTTGCTACCGTGGGTGAAAGAGAGTACCTTTTTTTGCTAGTTAAATGTTCACCACATTGTATCATATGATAATTTAAGCTTGATAATTGACTTATGTTTTGTTTTACCACCCAGTCACGAACTTGCAATTTGAGGGAAGCTGTTATTATTGGAAGCGTCATTCAAAAGGTCTCATTACCCGTGCTTCACTCTAGGTGAGTCACGTTCTTATGTTATCTATCTTCAGTCTGTTTTCTTTGTATTGTGGTTACAATGTTGCACTAGACTTTGAAGAAAGTAGTAGTAATTTTTTTTTACCATATTTAGTAGTTACATTGACTCCACAAAAGCATACCAAATGTTGACTTAGCAGTATACCCCAGATCTGACCTCTTGGTCTGCGCATAAAATGCAGATGGTGTTTACAGTTTATCTCTTTGTTCTGCTTGGTGGTGCAGCACCTTTTTTGGCATGCATGTATAGCAATCAAATTTGTAAACTCGCTTTATTGGTTATGGTTTTTGAGTGGGTATTGAATGTGGCTGTCCTCTACTACTAAACTTTAAACCAAAGTACTCTCGACCTCAGAGGAAAGAAGACCTTCACTTTTAGATCAGGGAAAATAGTCCAGTCAGGCTCATTGTAATCAATGACCATGTAGCATATGGGTAGAGTCCATGAAGTCAAATGTCTCAAGTTTATGCTCTTTATAGATCTATGCTTTTGCTAAAGCTTTCGTTTTTGTTTCCACTAGTTGCTGATTTGTGCATGTCATGCAATCAGTGTGGCTCTCTTGAAAATTGCGGAGATGGAGTATTGTGGTACCAACAGGTGTGTAACAAACTTCAAAACTCAAGGAGAGCTAGAACGGTCATACGTTATCTAAGGAATAATTATCTCTTAATTCTTGTGATTTTACATTTTTGCTGTTTTGAAGGATTAATTTTCTGTTGTATGTACAGTTATTTCATGAAGCTTCTTCTAGACAAGAAATATGCTTTACCTTATCGAGTTTTGGACTCTTTGGTTGGACACTTTGTTCGGTTCATTGAAGATGACAGAAGTCTCCCTGTCATATGGCATCAATGTCTTCTCACATTTGTCCAAAGGTAGAAAGAGTATTGTGGTGCCTGCTATAGCATTGAAAATCTGCAATTTCCGTTTTTCCTTTTTGCAATCTTGGATTATTTAGTATGTATTGTTGAAGTGATAATGTTGTTGAATTTCAAATGTTCCTTTGGCAGGTACAAGAATGAATTTAGGGTGGAAGACAAAGACAATCTGCAACGAGTGATGCGGCAACACAGACATTATTTGGTATGTTCAAACTTGATTTGTCCAATTTTTCTCTTGTTGCACTTTAAAGGCTCTTGATTATGCTAGACTTGTTTATTGCTAATCTGGAGATTGGTTACATTTAGTATATGCAAATTGCTTGCAGAACGATGATATTGATGACCCTTACAACTTCCAAGAAGAGAAATTCTATTCCTACAAGCTTACCCCCTATCCAGGGCCATTTTTTTTATGGGTCACAATTTTTTACCTTTATTAGCTTCAATCTCCTTCTTTAAAGTCTTAATGGGCCATAATTTGCCTTTTGGATATGCCAATATCCATAATGTGATGAAAATTAGAAAAACTAGGCACACCGCTTTTCAATATTCAAAAGCTTCCTCATGATTTTTAATGGTTGTTTTGAAATTTTTTTCCGAAAAAACAAAACTTTGGCCAGGTTTCACCAAAGCAGCAACTGACCACATGATTGTATATCAATTTCTAAGTTAAAATCCCCTCGGCCAGGGTGTTTATTGAAGTGCACCTCCATTACATATATGAAGTACATGTACTTTAAATTTTAAAACTATGCTGTGATTCAACCCATAGTTCTGATGTATGGAATGGGCACATACAGAATGTTGTTATGTAGAATTCACAATCCATCTGGGCTGCCTGACTCCTGATCAGGCGGAAAGTTGATTGATTTGAGGCATAAAATAATCTAATCGGGATGAGAATATGTTGCATCAAACCACAGTTCCGTAGCTTCAATCTCCTTCTCATCAAACCGCAGTTCCATTCATTGAACCATAGTTATGTAGCTTCAAACCATAGTTTAGTTCCATAGGTTACCAATTGACTCAGATGGAATGGATCGCTGGAATCATTAATTTTTGGGCTTGTTACTTTCTGAATTGCTGGGCTGGAATGGATTGCTGCAATTCACAGTGTAGATGAATCACAAATCCATCAGGTGAGGGTGGGGGGGCTGATTCTGCACTAAAATAACTACTTTAGTTTTTGGTTTGATATCTTTTCGGATTGCTGGGCTCATTATTTTTCGTGGAATGGCTGTCCCCCCCCCAATTTTTTTTTAGTTAACTTTTTGTAAAATTGTATGGAATGGGTTTCAATGATATGACCTCTTATACCCTTGCATATGTTTTGTGGATATACTATGCTGGACCTGACGTGGGGATTACCAAATGAAGCTCATTCTTTATAACTATTTGCTTCTAACTATATTATTTCTCATTCTACTTGGCAGTATTTTTAGTAAGAGGACACATCCTCCTCGATGTGATGAGAAATGACTAATCACATTGAGAACTTTTCATGCCTTTTAGCGACTGTACTTTCTAACAACTTAATATTGGCATAAGTACTAGTTCCATCAGCTATTTTTTCAGTGTCTTACTGTTATAACTTTATATCATAGTTCTGTAACGTATGGAATGGACGCATACCGAATCAATGTTTCACAAATCGGCGATTTGAACACCGAACCGTGATTTGAATCGGCCTCTTGAACAGCCCTACTCGCGAACTTTTGCGCACGTGAGAGAGAGAGAGAGAGAGAGAGAGAGAGAGAGAGAGAGAGAGAGAGAGAGAGCTTTATCAATGTCTTTTCCATGCCAAAACTCATATAAGACTAGTAAATGTACATGTCAAGTATGTGGTAATAGTGGGAGCGTATGAAACGTTTCCAAAACGATAACAGAAATAACAAATCTAAATGCTATGAACTGAAATAGATGTGATGATATATGAAAACATGTGGGAGCATATATACTGCTAAATGTCATGAATAAGGTATGACACTATCATCCAATCCTATCCTGCTGATGCTATAAAAGGATGTAATATGGGCTGCAGCATGAAGGACCGCTGGTGGTCGTTGATGTCGTCTAGGAGGATGAAGTCTCCTCGTGATAGGTCGAGTAGCTCGTGCTGCAACATGAGTAGGAGTGGGACACTGTCTCCGATCTCTATGGGCATGTAAGTCGTCATCACCTAGGTTTTGTCCTCTCCTCCTGGAGAAGAAAGAACAAGGTGCATCTATCTGAATGGGTGGAACGGCAAACTCTGCAAGAATGATCTCGTGTGGAACCGAGGGCTTCGCTCGAATCATACGAGCTGACATGGTGGTTTGTAATCGTGAAATGTTGGCCCAGTATGACGAGGGAAGACCGGTACACCATGTCTCTGCTGCATACAAGGCTGTGGGGGTGACAATAGTATCAAAAAGTCTACACTTACTGCGACATCTCGGATGAACTTCCTGAAGCAGAACCGCTCTAGCTGAACAAGGGAGGAATGCCCCTTCCCAAGTCGGGTGGTAGCTGCCTGTCGCATGCTGAAGGTAGGACCTGAAAAGAGTATCCCCAAATAAGCATAAGAGGAAACTACCTCTGAGGCCTGTCCATCTAGGGTGAGCTCCTGGCGTTGCATGAAAGCTCAAGAAGTGTTGAAGACCATAACCTTGGTCTTCGTAGTGTTCAACCCTAATCCCCATCTGGTACAGAATCCCTGTAAACAATCCAGCTGCCTCTGTAATCCCTCTCTGGTCGGGGATACTAGTACCACATCATCCGCATAGAGGAGAATAGCAATCAAAATGGTGCCAAGTCTACAACCGGCTCCACCACACTGTGAGATGACTTGCTCTAACTCATCAATGTACAATCCAAAAAGAATTGGTGAAAGAGAACATCCCTGTTTCACCCCAATGGTGCTCCAAATGTGATCAGAGATGCCACTGCCATGTCGGAAACCAAGAGCCTCTCATAAAGAGCCATCACTGCCAGAACAATATCCATGGAGAAACCAAGGTCACGAAGTCTCTGAATGAGCAGAGAGCGTGGTACAGAATCAAAGGCTTTCTTGAAGTCCACAAAACAACAGTAAACCCTCTCCTTCCTGTCCTTAGTTTCCTCAATCAAAGCTCAAAGTGTGAAGATATGTCAGTGGTAGAATGATGAGATCGGAAACCTGCCTGTCCCAATGCCTGGATTCCGCCTCTGAACTCTCTGCAGACTGGAGTATGGTACCATAGAGCTTCATGAGAACATGCCCAATCATGATAGAGCGGTAGTTACCAAGAATCATGGGATCACCATTTTTATGAATAGGATGGATGATGTTGGTGCTGGTGCACCGGGATGAAGGGAAGCCAAAAGCAACGGCGGAATTGAGGAGTTGCCTTTATGGGGCTTAGGGGAAAAGCTAGGGAAGTAGTGGTATGAAGAGAGGTGCTAAAAGTAGCTTGAGTCTCAACTGTACTATCCTGTGGAAAGGAATGGAGTAGGGAGGCTAGAAACTCCTGGTAGAAAGAAAGCTTTATTAATGTCTTTTCCATGCCAAAAGGCATATAAGACTAATGAAGTACATGCCAAGTATGTGGTAACAATAGGAGCGCATAAAACGTCTCCAAAACTGTAATAAAAAAATATCTAGTACAAACTGAGATAAATGCAAAGAAGATGAGAATGTGTGTGCATAATGCTAATGTATCCCTATCATTATGTCATGTCTCTGTTGATGCTATAGAAAGATGTAATGTGAGCTGCAACATGGGGAAGCACTGGAACCCGCTGGTGTCATCTAGGAGTGTGTGCAATGTGTCTGTTCATAGGAGGTTCGTAATCCTGGCAGTAAAGTGAGGGTGGGAAGTACACTACCTTGCTTCCCTGTGAGCAAGTAAGTGGCCATCATCATTGCCACCATCATCATCATCATCATCATCATCAGCATCACGCACTGTGTCTCGCGATCTCCGCCTAGTAAAGAAAGAAGTAATGAATGGCTGAGAGGTAGAATGCTGAGATGTCCCGCATAGATCTCGCCACAATATGAACATCTCACGTACCATAAGAGCGACACATCTGGGGTCCTCATAGGCAATGATAGAGCGTAGAGTGGTAGGCATGTCTCGAAACAAACAGTGGTATCTCCCTCTGATCTCATAGTATACCGGGCATCTAAAGATAAAATGCTCCTCAGACTCCACCTCATCTAGAGAACATAACTGGCAAATTCGGTCCTCTCTAGGAATACTGTGAAACCTCCCAATCTCAATAGCTAGCTGGTGAAAAGACACCCGGAGCTGTCCCAGTGTGAATCTGAGGCAATTTGATAGTCCAAGTAGCGTGGCATAACCGGAATCCCTGCTGCATCTAGCTCAAGAAAATGGGTCCGGTAGAAAGCATGCTTAACCCTTAACTGGCGACTCCAAGTCCGCTCTACATATGCTCGATAGAGAAATCGTCTAATATACTGATGAGTGCTTGAGAGAAGCTCTATAATGGAGATATCAAACGACTCAAGGAGGAGGTGAGATGCCTGAGAGAATCATGATAATCTATAGCCCTGATTGTGAAGATAATGTGAGGAGGATAGTGCAAGTTGTGTGTATCATTTTTCTATCCCTTGGAGTGCCTGTACCCTCTGAATATAGGTGATGAGCTGAAGAGTTGCCTTAATCTGTATAGGTGGAACCGCAAACTCAGCCAGAAGAATCTCATGAGGAACGTAAGTCTTTGCTCGAATCAACCGAGCTAGCATGGTGGTCTATAATCGTGAAAGACTGCCCTAGTGTGAAGAGGGGAGACCTGTACACCATGCCTCTGCCGCATATAGAGCCGTGGGGGTGACAATGGTATCAAAGAGGCGACACTTTATTGCGAGCATCCTGGATGGTCTTCCGGAAACAAAACTGCTCTAGCTGAACAAGGGAGACATGTCCATGCCCTAGTCGAGTGGTAGCGGCCTGTCTCATACTAAAAGTAGGACCCGAGAAAAGGATTCCCAGGTATGTATAAGAAGGGACAATCTCTAGAACTTGTCCATCAAAAGTGAGCTCTTGTCGCTGCATGAATGCTCGAGGAGTGTTGAAGACCGTGACTTTGGTCTTCCCAATGTTCACCCCTAGTCCCCATCTGGTACAGAACTCCTGTAAGCAATCCAACTATCGTTGTAGGCCCTCTCTAGTCAGTGAGACTAGTACCACATCATCGGCATAAAGAAGGATAGCAATCAAGATATCCCCAAGTTTGCAACCAATACCACCACACTGTGTAATGACTCTCTCCAACTCATCAATATATAGGCCGGAGAGGACGGGTGAAAGGGAGCAGCCCTGCTTCACCCCAATAGTGCTCCAAATATGATAAAAAATGTAACTACTATTCCGGGAACATCCCAGGACACGCTCGTAAAGTGCCATCATAGCTAAAATGATGTTTGTGGAGAAGCCAAGATCCTGGAGTCTCTGAATGAGCGAGGAACAGAATCAAAAGCCTTCCTGAAGTCCACAAAACAACAGTAAACTCTCTCTTTCCTGTGCTTAGCTTCCTCAATCAGGGCCCGTAACGTGAAGATGTGATCTGTGGTAGAATAATGGGCCCGAAAGCCCGCTTGACCCATAGCATGTAGTCTCCTAGTCTCCGCCTCTGAACTCACAACACATTGAAGTATAATACTATATAGCTTCGCCAGGACATGCCCAATCATGATAGTGCAGTAGTTACTCGGAATCGTGGGGTCGCCATTCTTATGGATGGGGTAGATGGTGTTAGAGCACCAGGACGAAGGGAAACCGGAAACAACTGCGGAATTAAGAAGAGTGGCTATGGTTGGAGCAAGTAAATCGGATGCATGGGCAAGGAGTTCAGACTCGAGGTCTTCGATATCTCTGGCTTTATAATGGCAACAAGTACCATATCGGGTGTGAACTGAATTTGCTATAACAATATGACTGAATCTTTCGCATTTAGAGGTTTTAGGATTTCAATGCAGCAGAATAGGAACTTATGCAATTGGTTTCCCATTTCGGTTTTTCATCTTTGCAATGTAGGACTTTCAATTCGTTTATGGGTGTTTTGAACTCTGAGTGACTGTCGTGGATGTGCTCTTTCGGATACTGATGAGTTGCAAACATTGATGGTCTGCACTATGGTCTTCCTGTTATGGAATCTTTGATCTCAGACTTTGTTAGAGTGGATTCATTTGGATTTCTGTGATTAGATATGGCTTATGTCAGATGTTTTTTACATAGGATAAAGTTTGAAATCTGTGCTTGCTGAATTGTGTGTGAACATTGCGATTTCCTTTCCACAGTTATTTTCATTCTGTCTTTTATTTCACTGTATAGTCTGATGCAAGCCTTTATTTTTATACAGGTAACGCCCGAGATTCAGCGAGAATTGCAGCACAGTCTTCTTCGTGGCCAAAAAGAAGATGTCTCCATGTCTTTGGATATCCACTCTTCACGATTGAGATTTTTGAGATTCAGCTTCTTTGAAGTTATGTGTTATGCTGTCTTAATGTGCTTCTTAACGTCTTCTAGGAATCACGTATCGTTGTTTCTAAAATGTGGAGCATTTGTGCCATAACTAGTAAAATGGCAATGATTGCATATTCTAGTAACCTGTGGAGAGAATTAGGCTGGTCTTTGTTTATCACAAATGGCAATAGCTTCTGCTCTTTGTTCAGCTATTTGATCTTAACTTGTATTCTTTTGGCCAGTTTTGAATCCTTAATTGCTTGCACCTTCTCCTGTTTCTGTGGTAACTGCTCGGACAGAAGAAGACATCTGGAACTTGCCAGACGTAGAGATAATGGATGAAGATTGAAGCTATACATAGAGCTCTTATTGCTTCTACGGATGAAAAAGCTAATAGATTAAGAAATTGACAGGTTCTTGAAGCTGTATATCTTCATTATTTTCCAAGCAGGAGATCATGCAGCAATTATATTCAGAACTTAGCTCGTCAATTCAACAAGTTACTGCTGCTCAGCATAAGGAGACTCATGCTGCTAACAAGCGTCACTTGAGAATGGCCTTCTGCTGGTGAAAACCCTCAAATCTCATCATAGATTAGGAAATTTGAAGATCAGTTTGAGAAGTGTAATAAATATTACAGGGACATTTGTTTCATGATGTAGCGGCAGTCTTTTGAGCATGGTATTTATCTGTACTGATCACGGTGTTGCACTGTAAGGGAGAGGACTAAGAAGCCTTTTATCAGTTTGCATTCGCAGTATAGTGGCCAGGCTGAAAATTTGATCTAGGGTTAGGATTGAGCTACAAAGTATAGGATACTCATTTAAGTCTGTGGAACAGCTTTTACAGAATTTGATTTTTTGAACTTCTAATGATAGTGATTGAGTCTCAAAAAAAAATTTATGCTTTTGCATGGCAATCTATCTGTGCTGGATAATGGGCCCATTCTTAGGACATGGATCTTGCAATCAGCCCCTTAGCCACTTATAAGTTATGAGTTACAATTTCCTTAAGACGCAGTTTCAGCAATAAGCGTTTAGCCTGCACTTAGAACGACCTGCTGGACTCGATTTCAAATGGAAGTTTTTTGGCAGATGACGTCAAAGCCTTGGACTGGTTAAGATGTTCCGAGTTTCCAGGGCTTCATCTTTTTTGTCATCCAAATTCAAGTTTCATGCTAAACAAATCTATAAGTAGTTTAGTTAAGATTCAGAGAGTGTTTTTGGTCTGGACCATGTACTTTAATCATCAAAACTTATTTATGCTGCCATAATTATGATGTGGCTTATGGCTCTCAAAGCTCTGTGAGCTACACATAACTTCAACAAGTGAACATCTGCGAAGAGAACTCACTTCACTCTTTTCACCTTCAACTTGAGGAAAAAAAGATCAGATTGTTATTAGTGATTCTGAGTCAGAAAGGTTCAGATTATTATTTGTAATTCTGATGCATTTGAATTTAGTAAGTCTAGAACCTGACAAAGTTCACCGAGTAGTTCTGTACGACTGTGTTTTTTAGCTGGATTAACATGCAGCAAAATTAGGGGATGTGGTCCTCCAGAAAGTATTTTGGTTACGATTCCATTTCCTCTATTCTGAGGTTAGGAGTTTGACTCCAATCCACAACCCAAGTGAGGACATACAAGATAAAAAAGGGAGGGAAATTATGGTTTGGTGATACTTTGTTGGGCAAATACCATTCCAACTATAGATTGGTAATGGCAGGTGTTGAAAAGTTGAAATGCACATCTTAAGGAGCAATTTGCTGAGTTAATGATGTGACATGCTGATCAAGGATCTTTGCCTTGAAGGTGATAGTTGAGTTTTTGGATTTTACAAACTCAGTTGTAATCTTTTGCATGTTTGAGCTATAGAAATTCCCCCTTTGTATGTTCTCAAGGTTACATGCAAACCAAAGAAGTCCTGACTTTTTGTGACAGATAGAGATCTTCAACATATTTACCAAGATTTTAACGAAAAAGAAAAAGTTCATGTGACAAGACCTTGAATTTACACTTTTACCATTTTTTAAATTAACGCTTATTTAGATTTTATGACATTTTATTATCATTTTTTGCTAGTCTAATACCGAACGTGAGAAGTGTCCAGATGTCTAGCAAGGTTAATGTGCTCTTATAGCTTAATACTAAGTTTAATTGCCTTTTGTTTTCTGTATGCATTAATATGTAATTAGCATTGAGATGAAGCTCTATAATATTGTAGAAGCCAACCACAGTCGGCATCATACGAGGCCCTATTGTACTTTGAAATGCATTTGATATAAGCATATAATGTAGTATCCATTTTGCAATATTCCTTATATGAACTGTTATAGAAGGGTGGTGCACTTAGGTGATAAAATCATAGAGAATTGACACCATAGAACTAAATTATTGCAAAATTTCTCAAAAAGACGTGCATTTGAGGATCAATAAAAAAATTGTCCTTTATTTGGTTTGCTTTGTTTTGTTAGCTTGATACACCACATATTATACTTAGTCGAATAGATAATTTGGTTGGCCCAAAAGTTCCAAGCTTGATTCTTGTTGCCAAAATTCTTAGTACCGAGCATTTATTTATTGGTAAGGACTTTTTTTTAAAGTGAATCAATGTCATGTCAAGAAACTCTTTAGTAGCCCACATTGTGTTTTTATTGAATATGATGCAGCCTACAAATTGAAAGAAAACTATAAGCAAATCATGACTCATAGAATCTACTAAAAAATTCTTGACATTTGATGATTTGGTACTTTGATCTTTATGTAAAATTCTAAGTATATCAATTCTAGTTTGATTATTTATTCAATTTCCAATAATGATTGAAAGTATTGTAGTTAGCATCATATCCCATTTGCCTTGTGCCACAATGATTTGTGAGATATATATTGCTTTTTGCTAGTAGATTTCATGGTCAATCCCAATAGGTGTTGGAATTCAATGCTCAGCCTCAAATCCATTCATTAATGAGCATCATAAAAAACCAGAAACAAAGCGCGCAACCAACAGTATCACGAAATTGTTGTTTCTATCAACGATCTCGCTCAACCAGAATGAATCCATCTACTATTTTTTCTCTATCGACAGACTCGATGGGAGTAACTACCATCTTTGGAAGTTCAAAATGAAGGTCACAATACTAGCCAAGGAATTGTGGGACATCGTTGATGGCACAAAAGTTAAACCTGAAGGTGATGCAACCACTATCACCAAATGGAGATTGAAAGATGGCAAGACTTTTGCCATGATCACTCTCAACATCAGAGACAATCAAATCAGTCATATACGTGTTGCTCAGACTGCTAAGGATGCATGGGACATCCTAGCAACCCTCTACGATATCATGGACATCACCTCCAAACTCCGTTTAACACGAAATCTTTTGAAATTGAACAATATCCTAAAAACAAGTAACTATTTTTTGATTTTTTTAATTTTTGCCAAAAACATGTTTTTTCATGAAATTTATTTTGAAAACCACAAATTTTTTTGGCAAACAATATTTGCAAAAAAAAAACCTTGTAAAATATAATTTTTTTAATAAAATTCTGAAAATTAAAAATGTTCAAAATATGCAAAATATACAAACATTTATGGTTTTCGTATGAAAACAATCCACAAAATACATTTTGAAGCCAATTACAATAAATCCACAAATTAAATTACGTTTATATATTTTTACAATTCAAATTCCATACAATTTTTGATAAAAATACAGCAAAATAAATCCATTTGATCCAAGAAATGATGGAGAAAGCACCTACTTAAGATCCAAACAAGATCTAGAAGCTAGATTACTAATCAATGCATTGATAACTAGCTTATCTTGGCTTGAACTCCATGAATTAGCTCCAAAACTCTTCACACGTGCGGATGTACGGCCTGCTGCTGCCTGTGTACTGGTCTTGCAACTCCAATCTCATTCAATGGTCATAAAAAAATCATATGCCAATAGCACTCATCAATCAAATCATAGACTCAAACTAGTCAAGACCGTCTGTCGTGACTGTGGTTATGGGCATTGCTACAAGGAGTGTTCAGCGAGACCAAAGCCACCACCGGCTACAGCTCCTGTAAATTTGATAACAATCAAGCAAAGACCAGCAGTTCCAACCTGAACCAAGTATACATTTGATGGTGGTTAACAGAGCTCAGAAGCAGAAACAACCGGTAGCAGATCTAGTACCTGCTGATTTTATACCATTATCGGATATACCAACAACATCTGGAGTCTATCCAATTCTCCATGCAGAAAAGAGGAGATACCAGGATATGAGGTAGTGGATTAAACATTTGCAAGAAGAAGAGGAACTTGAAGCCGCTAAAGCTGCAGCCAAAATCCATTCTTCACATGTGCAGCCACCAAATAATCCACGAACAGATATGAATACTCAGTTTCCTCATCATGAAAAACCCTTCAAGATTACTGAACCGGAAGCACCGCAAACATAGTTACTCATAAATATTTTATCTAGTAAGATAAATATTACATTTGGAGAGTTCTTGAAACTGATGTCGAAAGCAAAAGAAGTATTAGCGCAAAAGTTAATTCAAACTGAACCAAAAGTCCATCAAGAACCACTTTTTTGTGTTGGATTTAAAGAATCTAATGAGGTACTCCATGTCGGAGCAAACTGGAAAAGTGAGCAAAAAAACATCACTCTACCGATACAACATAGACAATTTTCTAAAGAAGCAGTCGTGATTGATGGAGGTTCGGGAGTTAACTTGATTTCAACAAAGCTATGTGCAAAGTGGGGCCTTACAAAAATTAAGCCTACGACTTTTGCCATTAAGCTAGCTGATCAAATCAAAGTCATTGTGGAATTATCACCGCCAGGGACATTTCGTGGAGTTTATGTCTTTATGGTTCATGCAAATTATTATCGAATTTTCATTATCTTCTTTGCAGATCTTGCAAGACCTATATACAAACTGACTATTGTTCCTATTTGGATAGTTGAGGCATTAGAAGCCTTTGAAAAATTGGAAAAAGCATTAGCTTCGGCACCGATACTACGTTCTCCAAATCACACGATTGAATCAATGTTGGCACAACCAGGTGAATACAAGAAAGACTATCTCATACGATTTGCAAGCCGACAAGTTACGGATTCAGAGAAAAACTATTCGACAACAAAATGTGAAGCATTAGCAATGATTTTCTCTATAAAGAAATTTCGACATTATCTTATGGAAACGCACTTTGCATTTTATACGGAACATCAGCCATTACTTTACTTGGTAAACAAGACGTGTAATACAGGACGTATTGCAAGATGGTTACTATTATTGACTGAATTTGACTTTCAAGTTGTGGTTTGAAAGGGAAAACAACATTATCTTGCCGATCATGTTTCAAGAATCAAATCTACGCCATTTAATACTGAAGTGGATGATGAACTACCAGATGCTGCATTATTCTATGTTGAAGCAGTACCTGAGTGGGCAGTGGATATTATTGAGTATTTGATGCTAGGACAACCTAATGACTTCTTGACAAAAGTACAAAAGAGACAATTGATTCATAAGGCTCAACCTTATCAATTGATTGCGGGACAATTGTATCGTCGCAGAATGGATGATATTCTTCGAAGTTGTGTTTTACCGCATGAAATACCTGATGGAATGGGCAGAGAACATTTTGCTACAGATATCACCATTTGCAAGCTTTTGCAATCAGGGTGTTGGTGGCCTACATTTCATAAAGACACCAAAAATTATATTCAGTCAGTGATGTTTGCCAACGAGCATGACGTCCTACGCGACAGAATTATGAACCCCTACATCCGATTTTATCGCAAGCACCATTTTAGAAATGGGGACTGGATTATATTGGTCCTATTCATCCTACGGCACGAGGAATCTCAAGCCAGATATATCATCGTTGCAACGATTTGACCAAGTGGGTTGAAGCCAAAGCTGTTAAAGTTGCTGATGTGAAATCTATGGCTAAATTTCTCTATGAACACATCATTATTAGATTTGGATGTCCGATCGAGATTGTCAATGATCGTGGTACACACTTTGTTAATCGAATGATAAAGTGTCTGTTGGAAGATTTTTTTGTTATACACCGGTTTAGTACTCCGTATTATCCCAGAGGTAACGGCCAAGCTGAATCTTCCAATAAGATTCTCTACATTATTATGACAAAAACGGTTGAAGCGAGTCGTTTTGACTAGGAACATAAATTGCATGCAGCATTATGGGCATTCAGAACCGCTTATAAAGGAAGCACAAATCAAACACCATTTCAACTAGTTTATGGTCAAGATGTTGTCATGCCGATTGAATTTTAAATACCATCTCTACGCATAACAACAACAGAGCGATTAGATGACGATAAATCTTTACAACTGCGTCATGAAGCTTTGCACAAATTATGTGAAATTAGATTGATGGTAGTTCATGTGTTAGCAGCAGAGAAAGCCTGCCGTAGGCATGGCACGATCGTCGATTACACAAAAAGGACCTAAAAGAAGGAGATCTAGCATTGATGTACAAAACCAAGTTAATTAAAGAAAAATTGAAGTTCACAGGTGAAGGTCTGTATAGAGTCAAAGAAATATTGAACTATGGAGCAGTTATTCTTGAACATTTGGATGGACAACATTTTGATACTCTAGTGAATGGCAGCCAACTATGCAAGTTTTGGCAGCCTGCACCGCCAGTTCAGTTAGCATGATCGAAAACTATGCTTTTATTTTGCTTGTTTTCAATTTTTTGTTTTCACTACTTAATTGATATTTTCTTTTGGAAAAGATAGAAGAAAAAAGAAAAATTAAGACTCAAAAGTCAGAAATGTCATCAGATCAGAAAGAATTGACGGAAAGTATTTTCAGGAAGCAGATCTTATGTGGAAATTGACTTGAAAAAGTACTTTTTGGCCATTTTTTGCACAAACTAATTTAGAATTGTTCGTCGAGCTTTCAGAAGCAAGATCCACCTCAGATATACCCATACTGAGTTGGGCAAACATTCTTTTAACTAGTTGGTACCTGTTTTGACCTTAGGCAAATTTTGAGCATTATGCCATTTTGGGAACCTTCGCCGAGCATCTTCCTGTACTTAGAAACCTTCGTCGACATGCCAGATGGATTTAAAGTGCCAAATTTAGATCAGTTATAGGTTCAGATCTTGAAAATTTGCATTCATGATAGTACCTGGGCGAAGGATGATTAACTCTCACCACACCTGGAAAACCTTCGTCGGATAGGTTCAGTGCTTCAAAAACCTTTGCTGAGATTTCTATAATCTATTTTTATAGTGTTGAGCATGCCTAGAGATGTTGGTCCAGAACTAAATAGCCAAACTAGTACATTGTTTAATGGACCTTCTAAATCAACCTATAAAAGGGCAAAATTCGATCTCATTTCTCACTTGTGCTAGCGAAGCTCTTGCCGATTTTTCCAGCGACCAAAGCCTTCCAAACTTTCCATACTGCTTTTTGTTATACACTCGCGCTCGTCACTCTCAATTTCTGACCTTGTTTCACCTTGTCTTCCAAAGATACTTCTCAGTCACCTCGTTATACTATCCATCGTGATGTCTTAGATAAAACGAACATCATGATACTTTCTAGCACAAGCATGGTCACTCGGTGAATGACCCTTGCGGAGCCTCTGCTCACTGCAATGGGTATTCATGAGAGAGCCTTGTTGGGACGCATTAACATGGATTTTACTACCCTTGCCTTCAATACTTGAGAGGAGGAGAAATCCAAGTTTTACACTATTTTCTAGGGAGCCACACACAAGGTGCATGTGACTGAAGTCGGCCTTGCTGCCATAGGGATTTCATCCGGCACCCAAGCCTCATCGAACCATAAACAGGCCAAACAGGCTATTAAGCCTTATATTGATACCACAATCAACCTATACTAGACAAATGACAGCTATCTCTTAGAGGCCATTAGGGATCCTGCCATCCATGCTGTTGGTCAACTCCTCAATAATTTTTTGATGGTTGGAAACCTCAGGAAAGACCGCATCTCTTCCAAGATACTGCATAGGATAGTTGAATCTCAAGCCAAGATAGCTAAAGCCCAACTGGAACCATATAATTGGTTCAAAACTGTGTTTGAAGAGTTTAAACGAGCTATTAAGAGCAATACCAAGTAGCAGTTTGGTGCTGGCCAGTTGTTGTCACTCCTACAACCTCCCATCTTGATAATTAAATCCATGGCTTCAATATGGATGTCGTGCTTTCGATATATGAAGAAGCACCGGCTGAATCCTCACACCAAAGCGTCGAGTTCACATAGTCGTCGTCATGCACGCAACGAGATCGTCGTTCCTGACTCGCCTTTCGCATCACATTGTTGTACTAGGCAACCAACCCTCGTTGCACTTCCACCCCCTACTGCAATCCGCATTGAGCTACCCGTCCATCAATCCACTGATGCATCTCTCACCTCCGCTTCCTCACAAGGTTAGTCTGTGACAATGGGATCTACCATTCCAATCATAGCTGCCCAAGCCGTCTCTCCTCCACAGATCCGAGTCATTTTCCCAAACACACAATCTTTCATGGATATGTTTGATGATTCCAACCCCTTGGGCCCAGATGAGATCTTTGAAATGCCCAAAAGCCCCGGACCCTTTCAACTCCAATCCCTTGGAAGAAAAATCGAACAATTCCATGATACCTCTACTGGCCTTGATGATTCTTTCCAGATCAACCAACAAGATCAAGTTGAAGCCGCACCAAACACCCTCAAGGTCGTTCATGTTGTTCCTTCACCAAAGCAGTTGGATGCCACAATGCCAGAGGGTTTTGAAGCAGAAGATATATTCGAAGAAGAAATCTCACGAGGTGTCGTGGGACCGCCACCAGTTTTGGTGGGGGATACCGTTGGAGGGCTTGCAGATCCCAAGGCAACCCTAACCCTACTTAATAAGTGAGAGGGATTTGGCACCCTGCGTGTGTAAGTCCAACCCAATGATCACATAGTTATTTGATAATTAGAAAGTCAATAAAAGAACTTTAGGCCTTTTTGTGAGACTTTTAATGTCGCAGTCCTAAATGTCAAGTCATTGCATAAAATTGGATCTCCCACCAAAATTGGTTCAAATTCGATTTCAAATTGGTTCTCTCCAATTTTTGGATGCTTTCCACTCTTTTTTAAATTTGAATAGTTAGGGAGGTAGAAATGGACCAATAGGATTTTGAGGCCAGGGTCCTCCTCTCCATTATAAATAGTGCCAAACACAAGTTTAGAAAACATGTTCCATCTTTTCTTCAATACAAGCAGATTGGTTCTCCTATGAAGTGGATGTGAAATGTCCTTGCTCTCTAACTCTTTTCCTCCATCTCTCATGCTTTTGTTGCATTTGTTAATTGTTGGATCTGAATGTTATTGGGATTTATCTTTCTTATGCTTTTTGTGAGAGAGAAAGGGAAAGAGAGAAAGAGTAAGCTATTTTCATCGCGGATTATAGTGTTAATGGATGCATAGTGTTAATGGTTGTAGTGTTAATGCTTAGGGTTAATGGATGTTAGAGTAGATCTTCCATTCATGCTGAAATCTAAGAGATGCTATCGCTCTCATGGGAACGAACCTACGCGTGATAGCTAACTTCATCTCCTTGATGCTAGATTGATTAGGTCTTGGGTTGAGGATAGGCAAGGAAAGAAACCCACTACATTGACTAATGTCCATGCATGTCAGTTTAGACCTTTGCATGTCATTGGAATCCATGTCTAATGTCCATGCATGTTAGTTTAGAGTCTTGGATGTCAAGTCATCCATTGACTAATGTGCATGCATGTTAGTTTAGACCTATGCATGTCATTGAAACCCATGTCAATTGTCCATGCATGTTCATCTATTGATGATTAAGCCTATGCATGTCATTGGAATCCATGTCAAATGTCCTTCTAATGATGATAAAGTATTTGCATGTCATGAGAATCCATGTCCAATGACCATGCATGTGCTTACTGTGATGACCATGTTTTTGCATGTATTTGGAAACAAGCTCTATTCTTTTGTTGATGATCTTTGCCAAAGACTCATCCTTTTTAGGATTATGGGATTCTTTAGGATCTGATCCTTTTGCAATCCAAATGAATTAAAGATTTCAAGAAACTATGAAATCATTTCTATCCTATGCTTCTGATAAGCTAGATTTGGAATTAAGTCCATTGAAAGAGAGTAAGTTTATGTTCCTATTTTGAGACTCTTTTTGGAATCCATTGTATATGTAATTGGCTTATGCCAATAGGTTTTGCATAATGAAATAGGTCTATCGTGTTTTGGAGGGGGGGGGGGGGAGGGGGGGGGGGGGGGGGGGGGGGGGGGGGGGGGGGGGGGGGGGGGGGGGGGGGGGGGGGGGGGGGGGGGGGGGGGGGGGGGGGGGGGGGGAGGGTGGCGGGGGGGGGGGGGGGGGGGGGGGGGGGGGGGGGGGGGGGGGGGGGGGGGGGGGGGGGGGGGGGGGGGGGGGAGGAGGGGGGGGGGGAGGGGGGGGGGAGGGGGGGGGGGGGGGCTGGGGGGGGGGGGGGGGGGGGGGGGGGGGGGGGGGGGGGGGGGGGGGGGGGGGGGGGGGGGGGGGGGGGGGGGGGGGGGGGGGGGGGGGGGGGGGGGGGGGGGGGGGGGGGGGGGGGGGGGGGGGGGGGGGGGGGGGGGGGGGGGGGGGGGGGGGAGGGTGGGGGGTGGGGGGGGGGGGGGG
>MU836606.1:0-26513 GCA_029204225.1 Diphasiastrum complanatum
TCAGAGTTGACAATGTCAAGCATAGAAAGTTGAGCCTACATGAGAGTAGGACAAGCAGATCATCATATCTCCGGAGATAGACGAGCTACTCAGGTATAGCCTATGGTGAGGTTTTGCGTACATTCATTCGTTGAGTCTTTGGTAGACTCTTGTGCTTGGAGCATGAGAAAATGGATGGGAATCAGCTTTTAGGGCTTATTGGACAGGATGTCAAGGCAAAGCGGCTTGGAGCATAGCTTTTTTTGGGAGATACATCAGGGATGAGGCTTGGAGCGCTCATTGGTTCGAGACGGTTGATCTTGGATGATGTATGAGGACATCTATGTGAGATGCTTAGACATGAGGGCATCTTGGTTATAGGTGCAGGCCATGGTTGAGGTCCTGATTTGGTGACAGTGGGTTTGTGAGCAGCGGATCTACAGGTGGCACAGGTGTTGGTATGACAGGATACCACTTTTGAGCAGGCCTTGGTCATGTATTTGTTGCTTTATCATCCATGTTGGTTTGCATGAGTGTGTGTGGGCTTGCATGTTGCCTTTGTCAGGGGAGTCTAGATCTGAGTCAGAGTTGTATGTGGTTGTGCATTTGCTACAATGAAACAAAGTAGTCATTTTATGCTCATTGACTTGTCATTGTCTTACTACTTGTCTATCTAGTGAGGGTACAATCTTATGGTGGTAGTAAGATTTCCTCAGGTTGAGCCTCAGTCGCTCATGTATGTCAGCTTTACAGGTCTGTGCTTGTAAGTGTCTGATAGGATGTCAGCCTAGCTAGATGGAGGATGTAAGTCTCATGGTGGCAGTGGGATTTCCTCAGTTTGAGCCATGTCGCTCATGTGGTCCACTTGTGTTTCAAGTCGGATTGGGGACGAGTCAGTTGGTTGAGAGTACAGTAGACTCTCTATATGAGCATTGTGTTTGCATGATACTTTGTGAGTCAAACTTGGTGGTTTGTTGGTGTGCTTGAGTGTGAGTCAAGTACATGGTAGTTGTGATATGCATAACATCTTTTGGACACTCCAGACGCTGCTACAATATATTTGTTTTTTCACTCTTATCACATTTGAGCTTAAGGTGAGGAGTTAGAAATCAGTTTTGATCTGATTCATTAGTATAAGCTCTAAATGTGATGATGTAATTACTGTACAATTTATTTGGTACTATATATGGTTGTGATCGGGGACGTGACCCATTAGGATATATTGATCGGGCACTGATCCCGTAGACGGCTACTTGGGTTAGCACGCAGGAGAAGTTTTGAGTCTCATGGTTCATTATGTCTCAGGGCATGTCCTGGTTTGTATATGTGGCCATATTGGCCTAACTCTTAGTTTGGCAGGTGGTAGGCCAGTTTAGTGACACCTGTTGAGTCCATGCAGTTTGGGGCTTTGCTATATTATTTACAGTGTTTCTTCATAATAGACTTAACTTTTGTTGTGCCATCTTGAGAGCTTGTGAGGAGTGGCTATGGTGATTGTGTGATGTGATCTGCATATTGCACTAGATCCTAACAGAATTTCAACTGCGAGGGCATGGCATCCTGCGTGTATAAGCTCTGGCCCAATGAGCACGCAATTGAAGTTGTAAATAAAATAAACTTGACTTGGGCCTTGTAATTAAAATAAAACTAGAGGCCCAATGTCATTTTTAAACTTAGAGATCACTTTTTAGAGTTGGGTCCAAATTGGGACTCACATGAATCTTGTAATTTCTAATGTACTTTTTGTGGACCCTTGGATCAAGTTGGGTCCAAGATGAATGGTTAGGATCATTGTGAATATTAGCCAATAAGATTGAGGGGCAAGGGCCTTCCCATTTTATAAAAAGACACCATTTGTACACTATTTCCATGCTTAATGAGAAGGAGGAAACTCTATCATTTTTTGGAGAGAAGCATCCTCATTTGCTATTCACTACTTGCTATTGCTCTTGGTTGTGTTTTCTATTGCTTTCCATTTCCATGTTTTATTGTTTGCCATAGTGAATGTTTTTCCATTAGCAAGCATAAGGAGCATTTGAGCTAACCTCCACCCTCACTCTCTTTCTCTCTCTTTTCTTCTCTTCTCAATCTCTTCTTCTCCATTCCCTTCTTCAACCAAAACTATGATGAATGTTAGTGTAGAGGAGTAGAGTTAAAGAGGAGTAGTATAGTGGTGAGTAGAGTTAAGGGAAAAAGTAAGAATTTAACTAAAAGTACCATCTATGCATAGTTAGGCACCTATCCAGTGATCTAACTTTTGTTGACAGGCGGAAGGGCAATACTACGAGAGATCTTCGACTGGCGCTGATGCGCTGCCGGGGATATGTTTCCAACTGGTTTAGTTGCATTTTAGCTATTTCCTTGTTTTTTAGTAGTTTAGGTAGATTTTTGGGAGTTTTAGAGTTAGTTTTCTGTTTTTTTTTTTGGATTGGACAAGCTAGCGGGGGAGGTGTGAGAGGGTAGTGGAGGCCTGAACAATCTCTAAGGTTGAAACCCAAACCAATTATCCAAAAAAACTCAAAAAACACACCAATCTGTATTTTGGAGGGAAAAAGAGCCAAAAAATTCATCAGATTTTTATATCTCTAGAATCAGTGGGAATTAACTCTTGCATGATTGGCAACAGCTCCAGGGTACTGTCCCAGACTTGCATAGAAGCCTGCAAGAGTTAGTTCCAAGCAGATTGTAAAAATCAGAGAAAAATCATAAAAAATTTCAAAAAACCTTTGAAAAAATCCAAAAAAATTCAAATCTTCATAAGAAACTCTCGTAGAGCCCTCTGAAGTTCCATCTCAGTGAGACTAGGACACAGAGAAGCTTGCAAGAGTTAGTTTGATGATTAAGTGCCTGTGCAAGAGTTCCAAGTGAAAAAAAGATGGGAAAGTACCAATGAACCCTCGCATATAGTGAAATTTCCAGTTCAAGTGGTCAAGAACTCTCGCAGAGGATTCTGAAGTTCCATCTTAGTGAGACCAGGACACAGAAGAGCTTGCGAGAGTTAGTTTGATTCCAAGGAGCCGAAAATTGGATTTAAGTGCAAAAAATCACTAAAAAGTGAAGATCCAACAAATCTTTCCAGTAAGAACTCTCGCAGACCCTCTCAATCTATTCAGAATGTCAAATTACATAAGCCCTTTCAAGAGATCTTTGACAAGATCTAACTCTCATAAGCGCCCTTTCAAGAGATCTTTGACAAGATCTAACTCTCCTCTTGATCTTATTCACTCGGATGTTCACTCTTTTTCACATGAATCTAATGGGGGAGCTCTTATGTATGTCACTTTTATTGATAAATCAAATACTTTTGGATTTACCTCTTGTCTAAGAAAAGTGAAGTGTTTGAAACCTTTGTGAAGTTCAGAACTCTTGTAAAAAAGCAACTTAATGCTAGCTTGAAAGTATTAAGATGTGATAATGGAGGGGAGTACATCTCCAGTGGTATGAAAGAGTTTTGTCAAACTAATGGCATTAGAAGAGAGTTTACTTGCACATACACCCCACAACAAAATGGGGTGGCCGAAAGGAAAAATAGAACACTATGTGAGTGTGCTAAAGTATTGAGATTAGATGCAACACTTCCTATTTCATTTTGGGGAGAAGCTATTTATGTGCAAATTTTCTATGTAATAGAATGACTAATAAAGAAGCCTCTTACTTGTAAATGGATATATAGATTGATGTATAATCAAGATGGTTCCATTCATAAGTATAAAGCAAGACTTGTAGCAAAAGGTTTATTACAAGTCAAAGGCATAGATTATGATGAAACCTTTGCTCTGTTGCAAAGCTTGTAACCATTAGATTGATCATATGCCTTGCTACTTCTTTCAAGTGGGAGCTCTTTCAACTTGATGTGACAAATGCTTTCTTGAATGGATTCTTGGAGGAGGAAATTTACATGTGCCAACCCGAGGGCTTCATCAAAGATGGAGAAGAAGACAAAGTGTGCTTTTTGAAGAGTCTTTATGGACTCAAGCAAGCACCTAGCTTGGTACTCTATTCATTCCATTATTGTTGGTTCTGTTTCATCATTGTAATACATCATGATGGCATTAAAGATGTAAAATTTCCTTGTCTAGTGAGTTTAAAATGGTAGATCTAGGACTTCTAGAGGTCATACTTGGAATAGAAGTTACTAGATGCAATGATTCTACTTTCACATGTCAATCTAAGTATGCTAGATCCATCTTAGAAAAGTTTGGCAAGAAAGATTGTAAAGGAGTTGAAACTCCCATGGAACTAAATGTAAAAGTTTCTAAGGAAAGTGATGAAGCATCGTTTGAGAAAATCACTACCTATAGGAAACTTATTGGTTTCTTGATCTATTTGACCATCACTAGACCAGATCTTAGCTTTTGTGTCGGCAAATTGAGTGAATACATGCAAAGTCCACTAATATGTCATTGCAAGAGTGCCAAAAAAGTGTTAAGGTACATCTCGGCTACTAGAAACTTTGGCATAGTATATCAAGGGACTAATCTTTGTTTGAGAGCATAATCGGACTCAGATTTTGCAGGTGACAAAGTGGATAGAAGATCCACAAGTGCCTTTGCTACATTCCTATGTGGAGGAGTCATATCTTGGCTTTCCAAAAAGCAAGATACTATCTCACTTTTATCAACCGAATCCGAATATAAAGCTTGACAACAACAACAAAGGAGATCCTATGGCTAAGAAAACTATTGGGGAGCTTCAAGTGATCAAGGCTGAAGATATTCCATGCATTTATTGTGACAATCAAGCAGCCCAACAACTTGCCAACAATCCAATCTTCCATGCTTGAACCAAGCACATTGAGATTTCACATCACTTTGCGAGAGAGAAGGTACAAGCAAAGGAGTTTAAGCTCATCCATGTTTCATCTTCAGATTGTGTTGCTGATATACTTACCAAACCATTGGCAAAGAATCCATTTGTGAAGTTAAGATTAGCACTTGGAGTTGTAGATAGATGTATACTAGATTTACCAGGCTAGATTTTGAGGAGGAGTGTGAAAATGTCAAAATCATGCTTGATCTAGGCCAAAATCATGTACATATTATGTTTACACATGTGTGGAGCCTGTTCCCACGTGTGAATTAAATGCATTATCATCTAGATTAGTCATATAGGTTGTACATACCATTTCATTTGAGATCTACTGGCTAAAATGGCCAAAATCTAGTTTTCTAGATATATGCCACTTGACATCATTTTATTGGTAAGAAAAGCATTTTACATGGATAGGAGTGATCTCACACATGCCAAGGACTGCTCACATGTGTCAAAACATCAGTAGTAGGTGAGATCCAGCTTGTAGTAGATATTTGTGCGAGTCCCTATAAATTAGGAAAATTGCCTAAAATCAAGGGAGGTGGCTATAAGTTAGGAAACTTGGTCCATGTGCCATATTGATGATTATTGGTGGATCCTTTGATGAGTAGGCACTCTCACACGTGCAAAATCAGCTGAGTAAACATGAGCTCTTGTGTATATATAGTGGCTCATTTGGCCATAATTGATATGGAAGCTAAATCTTGGTTTTGGTGCATTTTTTTGAGTAATCTCTCTATTTGTCTTGCTATTTTATGCATTGATTGGGTTATTAGCTTAGAATACTTCATCAGCCTATTGTCCGTACTCTGACAGGTTTTCACATGTGTGAAACCAGCAAGCTCAAGTTTTGGTCATAAATGATTGTTCTGGTTAGATTTCTTCATCTAGATTTGATCTAAATGCTATCTAATATTGTGTAGATTGATAGGTTGATCTAATCTAACATCCAATCACACTTGTGGATTTGATTTAGATCTATTCTTGGTCCATTTTGCTGTAAATTGACATAACCGTTGTCGACCTGCTAAACAAAAAAACAAGAATGCTTTGATGGATTCCAACCGGCCTGGGCTGTTCCTCAAGCCTATTCCAGAGGCATCTTCTTTGCCTCCTCTGCTGCCTACACCTCTGGACGTGCCCCCAATGTTGGGCCGGTCCTCTCGATGCTTGGACAAGCCACCTGCTCATTTCAGCCTGTGCCTCCTACTGCGGGAATGGTTACGGTCTTGCCCGGGCCCAGCAGCCGGATCCAGAGACATACCCTTGAAGCCTTTCTCGGCGGCTATGGAACCTGTGCTATCAACCACTCTCACTGCCACACAATCTCTTTTGGCCGTGGGTTTGAACTTTGTTCCTCAGACTGTTGAGTTGACTCACTGGGCAGATTATCTTGAGGATCAACCAGTAGGTGCCGCCATTGGCCTCGAGGCAGGGGCTGATATCCACTTCCCAAACAACGCCCTCTCTGTCCATGGCTGTGCATACCAGCCCATCCTCGCGGGTGCCCTCTTCGGCGGTCTTGTCTGCAGAGGTGCTTGCGGCTGCAACCATCACTAAGAAGCGGTCGACGACATCTAAGGCCTCTAACAGACTAACTATAGTGAAGCGGGATTTACGGGCCAAACTCCTTCCTGAGTTGGTGGCACGAGATACTCCCTCACTGTGGTAGCCTTTCTCTTCTACTCCTCTTTCTGCACCCTCTACATGAATCTGTACTCTTGGAATGTGCGTGGCCTGAATGATTTGGTGCATCACACCTGTATGGCTCAGGTCCTAGCCTCTTATCCTTCCAAGAATGTCCTCATTGCATTGCAAGAGACAAAACTGCGGAAATTTAATCAGCATTGCCTCATTAAGAAGTTTGCGGCCTCCTGACATTATGGTGTTTCTCCTACTCAGGACACTCGAGGGGGAGTTCTAATGCCTGTTTCTTGTGACTGGCAGGTGCTCTCCTTTCTTTTGACTCAGTTGGCAGGTGGGTCCTTCTTCGCCTTCACAAGCTTGGTTTTACCTTCTCTGTTCTCAACCTCTATGCCCTTTCCTTGTTTCTAAACACATTGACTTTTGATCTTCCTTGCCGCCTGTTCCAAATGATTGCTTGATTGTTTTGGGGGACTTTAATATGTATCTTGACCCTTCTGATGGGCCACATGCTATCTTGCCTTCTGAATATGCGACTTGGTCTTCCTTTCAGTCCTCTCACTCTCTGCTTGATGCCTCTCATGTTTTATAACAGTTCTCGCATCACACTTGGACTAATTGCAAGCTGGGACCGTCATTTTGCTCGGCCAAGTTGGACCGTTTCTATCTCTCTTCTTTTTTAATTGGCTTCATCTCTTGGACGCTAAGACTCATCAACTCACCACTCTTTCTGACCACAAGCCTGTGCTGCTCCGGTGTTCCTTCCTCGCCCTTCCGACTGACTCTTTTCACTCTCCTTACGACATGAACTCTTCCCTCCTATTCTCTCCGGCACGCTAGTGGCCCCCTTTCTCGTTCTCATTCCCGGCTCCGTTCCTTGGCAGTGACCCTTCTTCAAGGAATAATTGCGGCCTAGACTTCCCCAAGGACTCCACGCTCTATTCGGACCTTCATCTGTGCTGCCAGGTCATTCTGCGTCGCCACGACTACCACCTTGCCACTGGCTTGATGCTTCGTTCCAAACTCAGTTGGCTCCGTCAAAGAGATCTGCCCTCTTTCTTTTTCTTTCGAGTCTTATGGTGCAAGCATTCTTCATCATTTATTCACTCTCTCTCTGTCTCTGGTGCTCTCCTCTCTGCTCCACGCGTTCTTTCCAATCTTTCGTTCATTTGAGCCAGCTTTGGCCCCTGACCCTCTCCGTCTTCATTCCTTTTGTCGTGCTGAGCGTCTGCTCTCCGCTCAACAGGCTGCCTTGCTGGATGCTTCCTTTTCTTTGTTTGAGCTGCATGCTGCTCTTCTCTCTTTGCCTCTTGGCAAAACCCCGGGGCCTGATGGGGTTATCTCGGAATTCTTCCTCCGGTTTTGGGAGCCGCTGGGCCCAGGGCTGCTATATGTTGCTAACCTTCTTCATCATAATTGTAGGTGAAAGGAAAGGGAAGATTAGAAGAGATTGAGAGAAGAGAAGAGAGAAAGAGAGAGACAAAGAGTGAGAGTGGAGGTTAGCTCAAATGCTCCTTATGCTTGCTAATGGAGAAACATTAACTAAGACAACCAATCAACATGAAAATAGAAAGCAATGGAAACACAATCAAAGGCATTAGCAAGTAGTGAATAGCAAATGAGGATGCTTCTCTCCAAAAAGTGGTTAAGCATGGAAATAGAGTACAAATGGTGCCTTTTTATAAATGGGAAAGGCCCTTGCCCCAAAGTCCTATTGGCTTATATTTATATTGACCCTATTCATTCATCTTGGACCCAACTTGATCCAAGGGTCCACAAAAAGTACATTGGAAATCACAATATTCATGTGAGTCCAAAATTGGTCCCAACTCTAAAAAAGTAAACTCTAAGTTTAAAATTGACTTTGGGCCTCAAGTTTTATTTTATTTACAAAGGGGCCCAAGTCTATTATTTTATTTACAACTCAACTTGTGTGCTCATTGGGCCATGGGCTTATACGCGCAGGATGCCATGCCCTCGCAACACATTTTAGTGGCCAATATTATTTATTTACAATTCATTCGGAATACCCCCAACAGGACCATGGCTTGAAGTAGTGTCGGTCCCTCGGCACTTTGCTGGTTTAGTAAAGAGTCTTCTTGGCCCGCCTCTGGTGGATCAGGTAGCCTGTGACGTCTTCCATAAAATTAATGCGGTCCAGTTTCTTCAAGTCCTTGGGCGTGTGAAGGGACTTGTGGACTCCTGTCAGCCAGTCTTGGTCGACCCACGCTTGGAATCTGCGCATCCAGGGATCGCCAAGGAATGCAGCTCGATGATATCTCGAGCGACGGGCAGTTGATCTTCGACTTTGTCGAAGGCAAGCACCTTATTAGGATCAAAGAATATGGAGGAGAGAAAATTGTCCCACTTGGTTTCAATCCCCATTAAATGCTCTAAGTCTCGGGCATAAGTGGTTGTCGCGTGGATTGTTGGATCAGGACAGTTGAAATATTTATTGGCAAATATGGTGAGAGCCCTTCGGACATCTACATCCGTATCCCAACCATGCTCTGATGGAATTCGTGGCCAATTGAAATTTTGAATCGTGATCTTGTCCAGAGGGGTGCCGCATTCCGCCCATTTGGATCGTATATATATATATATATATATATATATATATATATATATATATATTATATATATATATATATATATATATATATATATATATATATATATATATATATGCATTATATGTTGTCCAGAATGCCCACAGAGCAACATGCAACTTGTGTTCCCAATCTGATATACTAGCTTCAACTGTTTTCGTGAGCACGCTATATAGGATCTTATTGGATGATTATGCTTGCCCATTACCACGAGGATAATAAGACGTACTGGTTCTATTCACGAAGAATTTCTCCAACAGGACCTTGATGGTCTCATTGATGAAATGAGTTCCGCGATCGCTGACTATCTCCATCGGGCATCCAAAGTGCACAATGATATTTTCATAAAGGAACTTGGCAGTTGTCCTAGCATCAGCTACTCATACTACCTTGGCTTCGACCCACTTGGTGAGATAGTCGGTGGCTACGATTATGTATCGAGCCTAGGTACTCCTTGCTGCAGGGTGAATTGGACCGATGTAATCCAAACCCCACTTTTCGAATGGTGCTTGGGCTAAGATCGGGTGTAGTAGGTCATAATTCAATCTCGTTGGCCTCCTTGCCCTTTCACACACATCACACTTCATCAGGTATTCCTTCGTATCCTTATGAATCATTAGCCACCAACATCTTGATTGCAGAATCTTGCGAACTGTAATGTTAGATGCAAAATGGCCTCCACCCATGCCTTCATGTGAAAGTGAAATGATTTGGGTGGTCTCATGAGGAAGAATACACCGTCAAAGAATTCCATCTGGGCCTCTTTGATACAATTTGTATCCATGACTACAAAGGTTATCACAAACCGCATGCCAGTTATTTTTACAGGGATATTGGCAACCACACCCTTTGGTTTTACACAGGATTGATATGCTATCGTGCTGGCTTCAACCCTTGTAAACCCCACTTTTCGTATAAAGTAGTGGAGATCAAATTGACACCTGATCCTCCATCTACTATTGTTGCCTCGTCCTCGTATCTCTTGTGTTTGATTAGCAGGGTGATGTTGTGTTCCTCACTTTTCCACGTTGTCCCGATGTGGAGGATGTTACTTGTTTCTTCATAGCCCCCGTACAATATATGGGCTCAGGCGCTACTGGCTCCTCGTCCGTTTTGGCCCATTCAGCCAAAAGACTTTTAGCTTGTGGCGCAATCCGTAGTAATTTTTCGAAAGGTAAACTAACACGACTTGCCAATAAGATTGTGAGCCTTTCAGTGCATGGTTCTTCGGGCTCCACCATGTGAAAAGGTGGTTCATGATGATGCAACCGATCGTTATGATCAGTGCGCAATGGTGAGCCGTTTGCAGTTCCCGTTCACTGTCAGCTGGAGATTCCGTAGGATTGTCTCTTTTTTGCTCTTTTTCCTTCGCTTATGCTCTCTGTATCCAGTGTCGTATTTTCTAATACTGTCTTCTTTCTTCCCTCACATTCGGAGATGGCGTTGAATTAAGAGTTGGTCATCAGTGACCGATGGTATTGGTGAGGGAGCCACTTCCTTCCTCTTCTGTGCTCGCGTAACGGCTAACACAGGAGCATGGAATTGTTGCCCTTTCCCTGTTGGAACTGCTGGTTGTTGTATTGCAATGAAGTTTAGTGGTGCACTGGTTCCAGGTCTCAATGGACAATTCTTGAAGCAGTGTCCATAACCGCATTCTCGGAAGAAGGATGTATATTGTCCTTTATTTTTTCACATGTATTGAGAACCAACCAAAAAACTAATACCTAGCCAACAACAGTAAGCTTGCCGACCTTAGATAGGTGACTACAAAATAATACTATTCCATCTGGTTTTTTCAGTTGAGTTGAGAATTTTCAAAAATACAATAACTATAGCCAAGAATAGTTGTGTTCTACTAAGCTTGCCGGCCTTGGAAATGTGATGGTATGATGCTTGTAAGTCCTTGAACGGTGATGATAAGGTAATCATTTTCTATCAGATTTTTTCAAGTGTAGTGAGAACCAACCAAAACTCTAGCACCTAGCCAACAATAGCTAGGACAACTAAGCTTGTTGGCTTTAGAAAGGTGACTACAAGAGAATATTTTTTTATTTTGTTTTTTTTTCTTGAGTTGAGAACTTACCAAAAATCCAATTACCATTAGGTCCACTAAGCTTGTCATTCTTGGAAAGGTGATGGCAAAAGAATTTATGTTCAACAAAAAATTTCATATGAATAGAGAATCTACCTAAAATTCCACACCCAATCAACAATAGTTGGGTCCACTAAGCTTGCAAGTCCTTGAAAGGTGAGGGTAAGGAAATAATTTTGAATCAATTTTTTTCACTTCTATTGAGAACCTACCAAAAATCTAACATGTAGGCAACAATAGTTGGGTCCACTAAGCTTGTCGGACTTAAAAAGGTTACTACAAAATAATATCATTCCATCTAGTTTTTTTGGTTGAGTTGAGAATTTGCCAGAAATCCAATAATTATAGCCAAGAATAGTCGTGTTCCACTACACTTGCCAGCCTGGGAATTGTGATGGTCAAATTAAAGGTTGATGCAGCCAACATCACCAAATGGATACAAAGGAATGGCAAGGCAGTTGCCTTGATCACTCTCAATATCAAAGACTCTTTATTGGGGGTATTCCCAACATAGTGTAAATAAATAATATTGGCTAATAAAATGTGTTATGAGGGCATGACATCCTGCGCGTATAAGCTCGTGGCCCAATAAGCACGCAAGTTGAGTTGTAAATAGAATAATAGACTTGGGCCTTTTCTTAATTAAATTAAAACTTGAGGCCACAATGTCAAGTTTGTAAACTTAGAGAAAAACTTTTTAAGTTGGGTCCAAATGAGAACTCATATGAATCATGTGAAATCCAATGTACTTTTTTAGGACCCTTGGATTAAGTTGGATCCAAAATGAATGGACAAGATTAGTGTACATATTTTTAAAAGTAGCCAATAGGATTTTGGGGCAAGGGCCTTTCTTATTTATAAAAAGGCACCTCTTTGTACCATATTTTCATGCTTAATGAGAAGGAGGAGGCTCTACTATTTTGGAGAGCCAAAGCATCCTCATTTGCTAAGCACTCATGCTAATGCTATTGTTGTGTTTTCCATTTGCTTTCCATTTCCTTGTTATTGTTTTAGTAGTTATGGTTTTTCCATTAGCATGCATCTTGAGCAGTTGAGCTAACCTCCCTCTCTACTCTCTCTACTCTCTCTCTCTCTCTCTCTCTCTCTCTCTCTCTCTCTCTCTCTCTCTCTCTCTCTCTCTCTCTCTCTCTCTCTCTCCTCTTCCCTTTCCATCCAAAACCATGTTGAATGCTAGTTTAGTGGAGTAGAGTTAATGGAGGTAGTGTTAGAGGTGAGTAGAGTTAAGGGAAAAATAGAGATCAACTAAAAGTAGCATCTTAGCTAGTTAGGCTCTTATCCAAGTGTTCTAACTCTCTTTGACAGGCGGAAGGGCTGCTCACCTACTATTCTACACACGTTGTCGGGGATAGGTTTTCACTAACTAGTTTAGTCACGTTTTTAGTTGTTTTTGCTTTTTTAGAGTGTTTTCATGTGGATTTTGGATAGAGTTAGCTTGTTTTCTATATTTTTGTGTGCTTGGACTATTCACAGCTAGTGGAGGAGGTGTGAGAGAGTAGAGGAGGCCCTAAATAGCCTCTAAGGGCTTGACATCTAGCCAAAAACCTTGAAAAATCCAAAAAACACACAAATCTATATTTTGGAGGGAAAAGAGGCAAAATTTTCATCAGAATCTGTTTTCTCCAAAACCAGTAGGAACCAACTCTCGCATGACCGGCAGCAGCTCCAAGGTACTATCCCATACCTAAATAGAAGGCTGCGAGAGTTAGTTCCAAACAGAGCAAAAAATTGAATTTGAGTGCTAAAAAATCAACAAAATCAGAAAATCCAGAAAATCTTTCCAAAAGTAACTCTCGCAAACCACTCCATTGGCTTCATAATGTCATTTTACATCAGTGATGAAGCCTGCGAAAGTTAGTATAAATTATTGGTGAAAATCAGAACAAAATAGTAATTCTGAACCCTCGCAGACAGTGAAATTTTTATTTCCTGTGAGAGTTAACCTTTGCAGAGATTTTCAGAGCTAGACCCTTACCAGATACAGCTCCTACAATCCCTATGAGAGTTACTTCCCAGTAATTTTTGAAAAATCAAGTTTTTTAACTGAAAATCAGTGAAGAAACCTTCTCACAACCCCTCGCACAAGTAACCTTCTCAAATCAAATTAGTGATTAGATCTGCACCAAATCTAGCTACTATGAAAATCTCAGGCCAATCGGAACAAGGATAAAAAAGCTATAAAAAAAAAACCACCGTAAGAGGCCTAAAATCACACTATCGACCTATTAAATTGATCTGATGCCCTAAGATCCAGATTGCTTTCCACTGTACCAACAAGATCCAACATCCTTGGACCCTACCACCGAATGAATATGAGATCTGGATGATCAATCGCAAGAAGAATAGCAATTCAAGCACCAAACTTTCCCAGAATAATAGCTGCGCATATTGAGGCAGAACCAAAATTAGCACCAATGGATCTAATGGGTCAACCTGTACCTGTCGCACCATTGCAAGCAATCCGGAGGGCACCACGAATGGAAATACCTAAATATGATGGGTCTTTAGATCAATCAGATTTTTTCAGATCTACAAGCAAGCCTGCAAAATTTATGGTGAGCGGACACTGGCAGAAAAATTGATGCTATTCCCGATGTCTCTGGTGGCAGTTGCACAAGATTGGTACTTCAACCTATCGGAAAAAGAGAAAACCACTTGGGACGCGATTAAAGCGGCTCTCATCACACGCTTGAAACCAAGTAAGTTTTTGGAAGATCTGTTATTCTTGTTGAGCAAAGTAAAGATGGAAAAAAGAGAAAGGGTCATGGACTATATTGAATGGGTCAAACATCTAAGATCCGAGTGCAATGCAACCCTAACTCTTGATCATGCGGTTATTATGTGGTTCCTTGTGGGGTGTTAGACGGAAAAATAACCCCCTTTAGTAGTGATTTCTGAAATCAATTCAAAGCTATCTTGGACAATGAGTGTCTGATTCACTGACAATTTGATGTCCAAATAATCGGTTTACCAATTTGTTAACTTGAAGTAGCCGATAGTGGTGTCTAAATTGCTATTGCTTAAACGTCAAATGTTTTTGTCGTCGTTATGTTTTCGTCATGCACAATGTGATTAAAAGCCAATAAATTATTAAATTAATAAATGTTAGCATGAGGCCTATGCTTCCAGTTCTTCCTGGGTCTATCAGGGCTTGGAAGGTGCCAATATATAACTTAAATGTTGAATGGCGCACTATCTTAGCCATGTGGGCTTGAGCGAGGCCCCATTCAAGTAACAGGCCTAAATCCAATTTTAGGACTTTTGAGGGCCAAACGCTGCCATTGATACAGTGCAACCAGAAGTTGCAACGTCTCCTTCTTCTCTCTCACCCGTAGGCTGTTGCTATAAGCGGGGGAGAAGGAGATCATCATACATAAGGTAGAACCATTTTCAGAGATGTAGGAAGCATGAAGCTTCTGTTCTGTGCTAAGCTGAGGATCCAGCCTTTGCAATATATTTCGCAGCCTTATTGGGCATTTTGCTGTTCTCTGCTTGAAAGGCACTGATGGTTCTTGATGTCATTATTTTGTATCAAATTCATGCTTGCATTTTATATTTTTGCCTAAGTTCTGTGGACAGAATGGCAAATGTTTGTTTGATGTCATGAATGATGTTATGATTAGGGAATGTAAGAGATGAGTGCAATCCAAAGTGAAGTCAGCGTGTATTTTTCTATGTGAAGTTCTTTTTCTGTTTGTCGCTGATTTTGTGATGAAGGCACAATGAACGATTTCAGTTATAATGGAAATGTGAAGTAGTCTTGTTTTGTTGTGGTTAAACGATGTTGAAGCAGACCATTCAAGAGTGGTGTTTCTTTTTCTTTATGCTAGTGTCTATGGAAGTATTTGTGAGCCACTTTCTGTCTTTTCATCTCACGTCAAAGCAACGATATGGTAAAGCTATTTGCGGCTTTCTGCTTAGAATATCTGATGGTTTGAAATCCATCGAAACTAGGCCCTTATTCAAATGTGCCTGCTTACAACCTGTCTGCAGAACTGCAGACGATTTTAAGAGAAGCAAGCCAGCGCATCCCTGAGGAAGAGATGACAGTCAAGAATCAAGCTAAAAGGTGCCCTAGAAAGTTGTTCAGTCCTATCTCATTCTGTAGATGAGGGCCGTTAACTCTTATTTACTGAATGTTGAAGGTGATGCGAGTCTCTGATGTCGGTCTCGTTGGAGATTCTTGGGGCCTTAGTGCATTCAACGCAGGACTGAAACCCCGTTGATGAGGAGCGGTTGATCTGCTACTATCAACAAGTACAAGGCAAGGTTAATGGCAAAGGATATGCTCAACAACAAGGGATTGACTATGATGAGACCTTTGCACCCGTGGCAAAGATGGTAAGCATTCGGATCATCATTTTACTTGCTACATTTTATGGATGGGATCTATGACAAATGGACATTTCAAATGCATTCTTGAATGGTGATCTTGAGGAGGAAGTGTACATGGAGCAACCCGAGAGCTACATTTGATCAACAAAGCCAAATCATGTGTGTCTTCTACAAAAGAGTTTGTATGGCCTTAAGCAAGCACCAAGAAGTTGGTATGCTAAGCTTAACACTTTTTTACTCTCTCAAGGCTTTGTTATGAGTGAGTATGATCATTCACTTTATTATAGGTTTGCTGGAAATGATGTTACCATCTTGCTAGTCTATGTGGATGATATCATCTTGAGTGGTGGAGACAATCAAGATGTGGAGGATATCAAGAATGCTCTTAAGAAGGAGTTTGAGGTGCATGATCTTGGTAATTTGCATTACATTTTGGGAATAGAAGTCATTAGATCTTCTCAATCTACTTTCATTTGTCAAGAGAAGTATGCTAATTCTATTCTAAAAAGATTTCATATGGTAGATGCAAAAGCTATTGATACACCTATGGAGTCTCATGTAAAGCTAACTATAAGAGGTAATGAAAGATTCTTCGAGGACATTACTCTCTATAAAAAGCTAGTTGGTTCACTCATCTATCTAACCATTACTAGACCTGATCTAAGCTATTGTGTTGGAAGATTGAGTCAATTCATGCAAGATCCTAGTGAGGAGCATTGGAAGCTAGGAAAGCGAGTTTTGAGGTAAATCATTGGAACTCAAGATTTTGGCATATTGTATGAGGGATCATCACCTAATCTTTTCGGATTTTCAGATTCGGACTATGTTGGAGATGTATTTGATAGGAAATCCATTAGTGCTTATTGTATTTTCATAAGTGATGGAGCTATATCATGGATGTCAAAGAAACAAGCCACTATCTCATTGTCATCTAGTGAGGCCGAGTACAAAGCTCTTACACATTGCACAAAGGAGATGGTTTGGATCAAGAGGATGATCAAGGATCTTCACTTGCTGATTTTTTCAGAAAGCCCAATCATCTTTTGTGACAATCAATCAGCCCAAAGAATGGCATCCAATCCTATCTTTCATGCTAGGAGCAAGCATATTGAAATACAATATCATTTTGTGAGGGAGCAAGTCATTGCAAAGGAGGTGGAGCTTCAACATGTGTCTTCAAGGAAATGTGTAGCTGATATCTTCACCAAAGCATTGGGAAAAGACTAACAGAAACCCAAATCAAACCCTCGCTCTTTTCCTGCTTGACAAGCAAGCAAGCACACGCCTCCTCTTTTCTTCGTCTATTAAACACATGTACACTTCTAAGGATCCGTGTGAGGAGATTGATGGCTTCACGACCAGCTATGGCTATTTGCAATCTGCAGTGCCCACCTATTGCGCCCTGCTCTGACTTTTTACATATCCAAAATCTGTTTCCTATAGGCTGCACGAGCCTCTCACGCAATGGCCAGCACCAGCTCCGCCGCTGCCGGACACGCTACTCCTACTGACGATATTTTTTTTTCACTCAAATCACTGAGAAAGTCACATTTACTAAAGATCGCAAGGCGGAAACGCAGCAAGGTCCATCACTCTCCATCTTGTTTCTCAAAGGTTTATGTCACTGATGCAATGTTGCTAAATTCTAACGGTTTTCAAATCGCTGAGAAGTCACCTTTACTGAAGATCGCAAGGCGGAAACGTAGCAAGATCCCTTGAGAGTATCTTTGTGATTGTGTCAAAAGCACCAGAGCTGAAAAGATTAAGCACTTGATGATGACAGAAGCTTTGATACAAAAATATTCCGAAAAGGATGGCAAAGGCAAGGAAAAACCTAATAAGCGTAAATTGTGAAAGATTAGGCTTTTGTCTTATTGGCATTATTTGCATGCCTTTGTAGGAATTTAAAATGGGAACAAATGCATGTTGGTTTAGACCTCAACAAGGTTCAGGCCTTAAAAGTTTAAGTCACAATCACAAAGTATCGTATAACCTTGACTGTTTTTCAAACTCCATTGACCGACCTCAACACATAGTATTGCATGTACAAGGCAAGGCCAAAAACATAAGTGAGTCAAATGTATTATGGAAGGAGCCGGGCAAAAGCCATTCTGCCCACTAAGGATTTCCAAAGAAATTTGGGCGAGGCCCGAAGGGCTCCAGGCCTCGCCTAAATTTTTTGGAAAGCCAAACCGAGCAGAATGGCCTTCTCCTTCGACGGCGTAATGGATATCTGAAATTCATCATGCTGCAACAAATAGGCATTTAACAATGTCCCAGTCTATACCAAAAGTTCACAGATTCCAGAAAACAATGGGTCAGACCTGCATTGTGAGTCTGGTGTACTCTATTTCCTTCATAAAATGGGTCGCGATGGAGAGATATCTCTCACCAATCCACGAGAGGTCACACTGGAAAACATGCTTTCACGAGCAGCAGTCACACTGATTTTGAGTTGTAGCATATCTTTTGTCAAGGCTCTCCGCTCACACATCTCTTTAGCCAAGGCTTACAACACCTGCTTTTAGAGTTAGAGGCCTACACATCTCAAATCAGCGTCTAATAGCGGCCTCCTGACTACTTCATCACTTAGAAGATCAATGTGGAACAACTCTGGAAATCAGGTTTCTGAGGGCTTGAAAAACACGGCTGCTTATGCTGACTTCCATGAGGCTGGATGATGAGCATAAAAAATCTCCAACACTTGACATGGAACTCAAAAACGGATTCAGAGGTCTCTTCACAGTAAAAGCAAGGTAAAAGACAGATTAAAAATCTGCTCCTCTCAGTAGAAAACTTCCGTGGCCTGCAACAAGGCTTCATGGCAACATGTCGGTTGCAGGCTTTATGGCAACATGTTGTTGAGCAGGTCTGACTTCTCAACGATGGGTCAACATCAGAATGGAATCTACTAGATAGATCCAAGAAAATCTACTAAAATCATCAATGAATGCTACATACATCTTAGCTCCACTATTGCTAATTGTAGTAAATCCATGAATATCCGAATGTACAAGTTGAAAAGACTTTGTAGATCTAGAAATAGATCTAGTATAAGGTAGTCTATGTGACTTAGACAAAGCACAAGACTCACAAACATGCTTGACATCACTTAAGGAACTTGGAAGACCAATCACAACCTTCTTCCTTGCCATTACCTCCAATGACTTGAAGTTGAGGTGTCCCATCCTTTTGTGCCAAACCTCTTGAATAGAAATTTGCTCCCTTGCAACAGATCCAACTTGGTTAGCAATAACACAAGCATCTAATTTGAACAACTTTCCTTGCCTTTTACCTTTTCCAATCAAGACATCCTTCTTTTTGATCAAACAAGCATCTCCATGAAAGTCCACCTTGAGGCCTTTACTTAGCATTTGGCTCACACTAAGTAAATTCTTGGTAATAGATGGAATAAACAAGACATCCTCCAAATGAACATTCTTATTTGTAGAGAGAAAAATAGGAATTGTGCCAATCCCTTTTATTGCACACTCACCATCTTGGCCGTGTAGATCACCCTCTTGTCATCTCCATATGCCAACAAAGAAGTGAAGTACTCTTTGTGAAAGGTCATGTGTGAACTTGCTCCACTATCAATCCACCAAGGATCTAGATCTCCATCATTAACAAGCATACATGAAGACATCACAAAAGCATCATCATTTGCATCCTCATCAAAAGTAAGATTACCTTGCTTGTCTCTTTGATCTCTCTCTTCTTGTAGCACTCACTTGCAAAGTGTCCTTTAATGCCACAATAGAAGCACTTGAGCTTTGATCTATCCTTCTTTTTGCCACTTGAAGAAGCATCCACTTGATCTTGCCCTTTTGGTTTTGCCCTTGAATTTGCCCTTTGTAAACATAGCATCCTCTTGAAGTGTCGATGTAGATCCACCTCTTGCTTGAAGCCTATATTCCTCATTGATCAAGATCTCTTGAAGATTCATCAAACGTGGAAAAGTCTTTTGAATAGCAATACTTTGAACAATGTTAGAATAAACATCCAACAAGCCATTAAGAATCACTTGAATAAGCTAACTCATCATTGCAAGCTAACTCATCATTCAATGCTTTCATTCTCAAAACAAAAGTACTTGGACTTTCTTCATTCTTTTGCAAACAAAAAAAAAATTGCCTTCTTAGAGTCAACACTCTAAAAGTAGACTTGGATTCATAAATCTTCTTCAATGAATTCCAAGCTTCCAAAGATGATGTGCACTTACCAACTTCCTTGAGAAGTTCATTGGTAACATTCATCTTTATCATGTGTAGAGCCTTCTTGGCCCTTGTCATACCTCAATTGATCTTGTTGTGTTGCTGGTCTCCTCCAAACCTACAACAATATCCAAAACATCATTCATTTCAAGAAGTGACTCCATCCTCACTTTCTACAATGAATAGTTACTTGAGGTAAGCCTATCACTGGCTTCCAACATGACTCCAATTGAGGTTGCCATGTAGCAATGACTTGATCTTCAACCTGTTTCATTGCACAAAGCACTCCTTTGAACAACAACAAATGCTTTTAAATGAAATCACCAAGATTTGAAACTATCTCACAAATTTCTCTTCTAGCACTTATCCAAGCAAATCAACACATAGAATCATGAAATGTTGACTAACCTATGATCTATCCTCAATCTAATGAATTTTGCCACTTCCTAAGATCGAAACACACTCAAATAAAGTCCAAAAACTTCACTATCTAGAGATCCAATCAAAATTAGGGTTTTGACAAAATCACAAAAAATTGACTATTCCAAATCTACATGCAAATGCTGAAAATTTGATATACAATCTATAAGCCACCACTTAGACTGATCCAATGATCCAAAAATTGGCCAAATCCAGTATGTGAATTCAAAAATCGAATTGATCAAGTATATTGACCTATATAGTGTTTTGATCTACAAAAGATCCAATCTACAAAAACAAAAAAACTCAATTTTGGTGTAGAATCCTCTCTAGCATGCTCTAGACTTGATATCTTCACCAAATCATTGACAGATCTGATTTCCTCCTTCATAACTTGAAACACAAGCTTTGATACCATGTGAAAGATTTCAGATCCTTAAGATCCAATCTACTTGAATGATCTTTGGTTAGAAAGAGAAATACACTACCAATCTCACCAATGTAGAAAAATCAGCATCTACACAAAATAAGATGCAATAACCAATAGAACTTGATCAAACTTGAATGAAATGATAAAATACCATTGTTGTCCATACAAAATCGACAAGCTACTGTATTTCACACATGTGGATCCAAAAATAACAAATATAGATAATTCTACACATAGAATTGCAAGCAATCACCAAGATAGTGCACCAATGGATAGTAGAACCCAAGAGAACCATGTATAAGCATGAAATGAGATAGAGAAGAGAGAAGAATACTTTTTCCACGAATTACATCCTTTTATAACAGGTCTAAACCCTATTTGGCCACTTGGCTTTCCCACCAAAATGCTAACTCTACTAATTTTGGGTCTAGATTCAATGTACCCAACTATTCAAATTTGAATCTACTCAAACTCGCATTCTAACTTTCCCACACTTTCAAAAAGTGTTTATTCAAAATGAAATTTAGACTAATGAATTTTGAAAAGTCAGTCTCTAATTCTATAACAAGTTTGGCCTCAATATGCCAAATATGAAAATATAGCAAAATTAGTGATGAAACTAGTTGAATCTTTCACACTTATTCCATTTGTGCGGTTGTTCTATGCTACTGAGACTCCTCTCTTTTACAGTCACCATGTGCGCTCTAGGGATCTTTCTACTATCCAGTCTGCAACAAATACTCGTCAAGGTGATCCTTTGCCTCGTCCTTGTTTCGCTCTGGCTCATTTCCGTGCACTTCGAGCTTCTGCAGAGGCCTTTCCCTCCTGCTTATTTCCTTCAATTGCTGATGACTCTCATATTGTTGGTCCTGTTCCTTGGTGCTCCTCGCATTTCATCATTTCTCTGAGCAGCTGGATTCTCTTGGTTTGTCTATTCAACCTCGAAAGTGTTCAGTGTGGTCTCCAGCAGGTCTTCCCCCAGACTTTGTTCCTCCTCAGGTTTCCTTGCTCCTTCGGATGACATTCGCATTCTGGTTGCTCCTTTTGGGTCAGCTTCCTTCAGGTCTGCTTTTCTTGGTGAGGCTCTCCAGGAGGATGTTGCTCATTCAGATATGCTTTCCCAGTTGGGTGACACTCAGGTCTCGTTTTGCATCTTGACGTCTTGCTTATCCAGCGTCCTTCTTATCTGCTGCAGAACAGGGCGAGCTGACAGCCAAGCCCCGACACCAAGACCCGCACAAGAAAGAAGCCGAGGTCGATGCAACACCGAAGGAGCCTCAGAGAGCATGCTGGAAAGGGTATGCTTGCGCACGCGCTCCAAGAGGGTCTCTTGCAGGTGATCTGAACTGAAATTGAGGAGTTTGTCAAAAGGAGGAAGACAAGCTTGGGCAAAGAGTGGGAGGAGCTCTCACGCAGCAATGAGGATGTGCTGGAAAGGCAACGAATTGCTATCCACACGAGCAATGCAATCTACCCAGAGAGGGCAAAAGCCAGAAAGGAACCGAGAAGACAAAGCAAGGGCAACAAGAGCTCAGCTCCCAAGAAAAGCTGCAGGTGTAGAAGAAACCGTAGAGAAAAAATCCACACCTCCACAAGAAATGGGTAACCGAGCCTAGTTCCAAGCTGAAAGGGTCTCTACACCATCCAAAGAACCTAGGCCCAAAAGGCGGCCAAAAACATCCATAAGAGACCTGTCGAGAGGAGATGCAAAAAGTTTGGAGTAGGGGGGGACACTTCCGGTTGTCTTTGGCCATCTTCACCACTGCTCTTCGTCTTCGCTTGGGGATTTCTCATCCTTCAGTCTTGGATCTCTCTAGGTGTGTTTGTGGTCACCCTATTGATGCTCTTGCTATCCACCTCCTCCGTTGTCCTTCTGGGAGTGAGCGCACAACTACGCATAATGTTGTCAAAGATGCAGTGGCCGCTATAGCCAGAGATGGAGGATTCCATGTCCTCAGAGAGCAGTCTCATGTACTTCCTTCTTCCGCATCCCACTCTTCCCGCAGGCATGTTGACATCATCCTCTCTCGGGATGGGCTTCGTACTTTGGCAAATGTTGTTGTTGCTGATCCCACGCATGGTGACCTATTGCCTCGCTCTACCTTCACACCAGGAGAAGCGACAGGCATGGCAGCACAAGAGAAGGAAAAAAACTACTCCGATAGGCACCCCTCTAATGCTTTCCTTCCCTTGGCTATTGAGACTTATGACACCTTGCATCGACGCTTTGAGGATTTTCTTTGCATGTGTTCTCATCAGGCGGCAGCGTCAAGGTATTCATGGTTCTATTCTCGTGTCTTCTTTCAAACAATGTGTTTCCATTACCCTACAACGTGCTCAGGTCCTATCTATTCTGCAACAGGCGATGGAGGCTGAGTCTGCTACATCTCATCCCCCTTCATTAGCCGACTCACCACCTCTTCACTTTTCTGATCTGCTGCAGTCACAGACTCCCACGGACATCATCATAGTTTATGCACTTTTATTTTTAATGCCAGGATTAGGATTAATCTTAACTTTACTGCAAGCTTCGCTCTTGTTTGAGTCTACTTATGTTTAAACTTTCCCTTCGGGGTGTATATATCTTTTCATCAATGTACCTACCACTTTTTCCTATGAATAAATGTTTTTTCTGAGAAATTACAAAGGCTGGTTTGCTCGATCAGATAAATGACGGTTCTTTTGGATAATGAAGGACTAGGACCTAGATACCACTCAGCAACAGTTTAAACATGGCATTTTCTGTCATAGTTGTCTGGAATGTGTTTATATTTTGGCTATCAAAGAATGCTTTCTTGTTTAAAACTCATAGATTATAAATATGCTTCCTTTGGGATTCGAACTGAGACAAAGCTTTTTGTTGCATCTATTATCCATTGTCTGTCATATTTTCACAAGCTAAAGATGTATCTTTGTGGGATCCTGAAGGGCGATAGTATTTGGACTTTCTTTCTGCATACTCAACTGTTAACCAAGTCAGAGTCATGGATATTGTGCACGTCTACACCTCTCAAAGTACTATTTGCATTCAAGAAACAATTAAATTCTACTTTGTATATTTGGGGGATATCCATGAGTTGTGAGAATGATGCAATGAAGGTCTTGGTCCTTTGCTACCTGGACATGTCAAATATGATGGTGATGCTGGTGCACTTGAAGTGTTCAAGAGTAAGGCTTTCATATTAGTCAGCCTCTTGGGACATAAATCGTGGTCATCTGCTGGAAATCAACATGGTGACTTCAGTAGCTAGCCAACCAAGCTATCTTTACAACTCCTTTTTTGGAACAAATGGAAATCGCAGAGCGAGGCTTCAACAAGCTCTAGGCCGGATTATTGAGTTTGAGAGGGCCCATAAAGCAACTAAACTGGAGGACCAAACTAGACAAATTGTAGAGATGGCAAGCTGGAGAGGGCTGTGTGTATTGGGGAGAAACTAAAACATCCACTTGTTCAAGAACATGAAAGCCCTTGGCCATGTAACTAGTTTTGGATCTGTGCCATCTCAAATCCCATGATCACTTTGCAATCAACTTGAGAGTCAGAGAGGATTATAGACGAGGGAAAGTTTTTTGATAATCTGAAGCCATAAAAGCTTCAGGTTCAATTCCTATATCAGTATTCACTTCATCTCATCATCTGGAGCAGATGCAGATGCTTCAATAATGGGAACAACAGAAGATCGAACAGACTCATCATCTGGACTTTCAACAGATTTATAAAAGACAAGGCGACATTTTCTTTTGTGGATATCACAAATATATATTTCTAGTCTTAAAATTTTTGTGTAGGTTTAAGTACTTTCTATCATGTTTGTGTTTAGAGGACAGTTGGGAATGTACAAGGTCATTAAAATGAACGAAACAAAAACCATCTATATCCTTAACAGGAGTATATAATCCGAGAAAAATTATTAAGAAGACCAAGTAAATTATAATAATTCTCATAAATTAGCTTATCGATATCGAAAGGTGCAAAAAAAATACTTGAAAAATACTCTAATTTTTCTGATGGAATGTCATTTGCATTCAAAAAATCTAGAGTTTGTTTTCTAAGGACTTTTAGGAACTAGCCATATTGAACCTGATATTGGTTCAACGTGTGTGAATGATTCCGCACGGGGACTATTGGACAAGGCGCACATTGATTCGATATTCCGTTGGAAAAGGCTGATATCGCTTCAACGGGCGTGAATGATTTCGATCGGGGAACAAGGTGCACATTGATTCGATATTCCGTAAGAAGAGGTCGATACCACATCAGCGCGAGAGAATGAAATATGTGGACATAAAATGAAGGCGCGTGTCGATTCGATATTGCGATAGAAGGCTAGAGAACAAAATAACAATGGAGTTATGAAAAAAAGATCACAGAATCTTAGTGAATTAGGTTGTGCCCATATTTATAGTCCTTTCTTGTTAATCATAGCCTTACATTTGTCCACGACTCATTTATCCACCAATAAGAGAGATACACCATTGTACCTGCGCCGCAATACCATAAAAAGTCTATCATTAACATGTCCCAAAAATTATAGGCATGTCCGAGTATTTATGAATATTTATTAGCCGAATAATCATTAGCCATAACTCGTGCAAAGGATTTAAACGTTCACGAGGGTCATAATTGGTCTCTCCCTCGCCCTATTTAAGCACAACAGATATTGAAATTTTTTTGCGCAATGGTTCATTCAGAACAGATTCAAAGGTGGATCATTCAGCCGATATCGATTAGTCACACGAGAGTGACTGGGAGGCGCTCCAACAAGGACGTGCGCTGAACCAATATTGCATTGCATTATGTATCATCAAAGCTTGCTTCGGTAGATTCAAAATACAGACTAAAGCTATGAAGATACTACCGAAGCAAGTTTTGATCATTCACAGTGTCGTCAAATAACTTCACTGGAGGACACTTCAACTAGGGCCACTTTGATATCGTTTCAGCACGCCCGATAGAAGATCGACTATTTCCCAATTGTTTTGGTGCGCGTCGATTCGCTATTGGGGTGAACAAGGATGTCGAAATCTGAAGAAATTTTGAAGACAAAATATCAAAATTCTTCTGATATTTATGGCCTATCTAAGTTAGTCACAGAGCTACATTTTTCATAAAATCAATTGTAGTCTAGATCAATAAAATGTCTTTTAATTATTGTAGTTGTCCCATACTAGTTCATGATTACCCTCATAATTAGCTTTATTGATCACTAATACGTGATGATCGAGGACATTTATTAATGATTTGATTTTGAATATTACAGAAGATTTCAAATTTATTGATCTCAGTTAACCGTGCATCGATATTCGTAACCACCACGACGACAATCATTAGGGATTTTGGCACTATATAATCAACTGCACGATGTTTGAAAACTTTTGCTTTCAGTTTGTGATCATCTGTATTGGTATGAGGTATCGGTTCAGCATGCCCGACGGAACTGCTCAACTTCCCTTCTAGACTCCCGCGCACCCATCCGCTATCGACTGCTATACAGACTTCCATTTCCGACATCGGTTCGGAGCGTCCGACTGCATTCTTATTCTGGGACCTCTATACGCACGCGCTGATCCGATATTGGGTCCTAATGGCACGCACGAAGCAAACTGCAAGTATACATCGGAGAGATATCCCAATTCAAGGAGGACAAGGAAATCCACCACCGCCTCTCGTCCACCACACCACCTCCTAGGCCAAGGGTGACCAAGAGACCGCCATGTCTGAAGGATATCTGAAAGCTTCAGAAGACCAATAATTTCTGATTCTAAAAGCTCACATACAGAGATCCATCAGACAGGTAACAAGAAAACTCTTTGCAGATGTGAGATGGACAATAATGGTAGTTGAAGCTCTGCACACTGCATATGAGGATTTCCAAGTGAAATTCTTTTTTAGAAACGGTAATTGCATCTGTCCATGCCAAGAGGGTGACAATCACGTCGAAGGATTTCAACCTTGTGTT